>CAUOFW020005098.1:27500-28508 GCA_963454935.2 Ilex paraguariensis | reverse complement strand
TTCAATTGGACCTCTCCGCTTCACGGCTTGTCTTACTCTCGAGCGATTATGGGCACGCAAACAATCCTTGGTATGCACACACCAATGGATTTTTTCAACCAACAAGTTCTTCAACACCACTTTGTAAGGTTGGGTAGAATCACTAATGGTGGCCTATGGATCTTCGAGATCTAGGTTGCAGTCGAAGCTCTCAAGGTAGAAAGTTAGTTTTCTCTCTTAGAAATCTCACAAGAGGCTTAACCTACATTTGGGAAGACACTCCCTATTTATAGGCTCAGAATAAGGGAAGCCTTATTAAATAAGAAAACTCAGATTCATGAACGACTGCCTGATCGGTGGAGGGCAGTTGACACTAGAGTGAAAAATAATGTCTCAAAATAGTGAAGGACCAGGACCATTCAAGCGACCATGGGACTGCTCGAGCGAGCTCATAGGGCAAGCCCTAGGTTGATCCTCTGTGACCTTTTCCCCTTTTTTTTCTAATTCATCAAGAGACCGCTCTAGCAAAGGCTAGCGAGCATAGGGTGGTCCTTACAGGTTTTTAAGCCTAAAACCATATAAAAATTTGTCCTTTTGAGCACTAAAGGGTGTTGCTCAAATAAGGGTCCGATTGTGACTCAAACTATATTTTCAAAACTCATAAATGGTTTAGAAAACTTTAGTTAAAAATCACCTATGATTCATAATCTGATCGCTTCCAATTCCATTTCCATCCTAATTAACCCAAGTTAAAAGAATTAAGGGTTCATCTTAGGTGTCTAGGATGACCATTGTCCTAAACATGAAGGTGCATACAGATGTTGAATTATATATCTTTGACGCTTGATCTCCTCCCTTCAATGTTGCTTTTGGTTCTTGAACATGATAGTAGCATGACCATCCATGGAAATGATTGAAATTTTACAATGGACCCCACGAAATTAGCCAATTACGAATACATGATCTAACAAAAATAACTATCTGTGGATTATATTATTCTTTCTTCATTATTGTGGAAGTTTAGATTTG
>CAUOFW020005098.1:0-22500 GCA_963454935.2 Ilex paraguariensis | reverse complement strand
GCCCACCCCCCCTCTTGAGTTGTTGCTCCACTTTGATGGCCATGTGCACCATATCTTCCAACTCCACGTAATGCTGCATCTCCACCTTATCTTGGATTTCCCGGTTTAATCCAAGTAAGAACCTAGCCATGGTAGCCTCTCGATCTTCCTCTACATTAGCTCGGATCATAGCCCTTGTAGTAATCCTCTACACTCCGGCTTCCCTGTCTAAGACCTTGTAGTTTTTTGTACAACTCTCGATAGTAATAGCTTGGAATGAACCGCTTTCTCATCACCGCTTTCATCTCCTCCCATGTCTCTATTGGACGTTCTCTATTTCGCCTCCGGTTTATAACAAGTTGATCCCACCAAGTAATAGCATAGTCAGAAAACTCAATCACTGCTAATTTTACCTTCTTTGCATCAGAATAGTTATAGCAGTCAAATACGAACTCCATCTTCTTCTCCCACTCAAGGTATGCTTCAGGATTGGATCTACCTGGAAAGGATGGAATTTTCATCTTAATACTACCCAAGTTGTATCTTCCCGGTTCCTAGCTTCTCTAAACTGCCCTACATGTCTCCTAACAACAGAATTCTGATCATCTTCTTCATTAAAACTAGCCCCATAAGGCTCTTCATCTTCTTCCCTTACTTCCCTTGGTTGAACTCCTTCCCTTCTACGCACATTAGGGACGTTTTATGGCTGCCTCTCTTGTGTTTTCTCCATCTGATCTATCCGTTCATGAACTTGCTCTAGTTCCAACTTCATCACACGCCTCATCTCACTCATCATGGCCTCCATAAACAATTTTGGGTCAGCAAGATCCGTATCATTGTTGTGAGACATGATTGCTGCAAAACAAAGTTAGAAGCAAAAAAAAAAAATAATAATAATAATAATAAAAGAACCTCACAATTCTCTCCCTTAAGTGTTTACACTCAAGAATGTGGATCACTCTACACTCGTGTTTCACTCAAAATACATGGCTTTCTTTTTTTTTTTACCCTCCAATGTTCTCACCACTCTTGCCTTTTTCCACTCAATAATTTCTCTTTCAGTTCTTCTGAAACTAAACAAACAATTCTCAAAATTTCCAGCAACAATTCACCAAGAACTCATCAAGGAATTTCAGGTTTGAAGAGCAAGAATTCAAGGAACACAACTGATTAGATTTTCAGAAGCACAAATTTGCAAGACTTCCAAAAAAAAAAACCTGATTTTGGGGTGAGATGATTTTTGGACTTATTGGACCCAAGATGGATGATTTACAAACAATCTGATTTTTTAATTTTTAATTTTTTTTTTTTGGACAATGGATGAACACAAACAATCTGGCTTTTTTTTTTTTTTTTTTTTTGTCTCTGGCTCTTTTTTTTTTTTTGACTTCTTTCTGCCCATTTTTTTTTTTTTGACCAGCAACTAACTTTTGTGGTAACAGAATATGAATTTGTAATAAGTAGAACCAACAAAATACGAGCGGAATAGAGTAAAGGAAATTCAGCTACACTAAGGGTATGTGAACCGAATTTTTAGGAACTAAAAGAACACAGAATAACGAAAAGAAAGGAACAAGGAATAACGAAGAGAAAGGTTTTAAGTGACAGGCAAACCTGAACTCAAGCTTTAGCTGTGATACCAAATGATGTGATACCCGCCGGAATAACGAGAACCAACAACGAAAAGAACCCAAGATCGTTTAACGAACAGATTTTATGGTAGACCTTGACCCGTTGTTTACAACAAACAAGAACCTTGGTATATAGACCTCAACCCACTGTTTGTGAAACAAGAACCTCGGTATAAAGGAAGATGCCACAAACGGTGTGGAAACCCGTTTGATAAGTCGTTGGTGAACGCCACGGAGAATTCCGATAAGTTCGTTTAGTTCTTCAAAGAACCAAAGAGAAAACACTCTCAAAATTTGCTGAATAATGATCCAAATTTTCATTGATCTGAATGCCTATTTATAGGCTGGTCATTACAAGGATTAGGAATCTTCCTAAAATAGCTATCCTACTTAGGAAATATCTCTTACTTGTGGGTAAAGAAATATCTTACTTTCCTAATACTCTTGAAGAAAAAAGGAAAGACAATCAGCCCTATAAATGGCTGAGCACATGCCTAAATAGAAAAAGGAAAGTACTTGGCATACAAGCCTTACAATTAGACCCTCAAAATAAAGAATAGTGCACGTACTGTAGCATGAATAGTGCATGCTACAGTAACTTTGAAAACCCTACTTCATAAGAAATAAAACATGTGGGCTAAGCATCCTCAAGCCCACTTATTAATAATTCTAATCCTTTAGACAAATTGGAGGCCTTAACAACAATAAACCAATTGAATCTTAGCCTTAGCCCCTAGCTGGATTCTTCTAGAACTTGAATCATGTTGATGAATCTTTGTTGCCTAAGTGGATCATGGTCAATGGGCCTCCACAAACTTGCTTGTTTCCATGCCTCTTGAATTAGTCCATTGAGTACCTCTCTAAACTTCCTTGCTCGTGCTCTCGTAACCGGCCCACTTGGAACTCGAACTAAATCCCTTGAAGTTGTGTTATGATTTGCATCAACAAGGATTAGGAAACTTCCTAAAATAGCTATCCTATTGAAGAAATATCTCTTACTTGTTGATTAAGAAATATCTCTTACTTTCCTAGAACTCTTGAAGAAAAAAGAAAGACATTCAACCCTTTAATTGGCTAATCACATGCCAAAATAGAAAAAGGAAAGTACTTGGCATACAAGCCTTACAATTAGACCCTAAAAAGAGCGAATAGTGTGTGGTTACTGTACCTTGAACAGTGCGGCGCTACAGTAACTACGAAAATCCTAGTTCATAAGAAATAAACCATATGTGGGCTAAGCATCCTCAAACCCACTTATTCTAAACTAATAATAAAATTTCTTTAAACAAATTGAAAGCCTTAACAACAAAAGGGCCCTATCTCTAAGTTATGTCTTCATGTCTTCCATAACTTGGATCAAGTGGATTAAAATTGGTTCTCCTTCTTTCAAGCTCATCGTGAGTGTTGGGCTCTTGCTAGCTTCATCCCACCAATCCTTGCATTGCTTCCTTGATCTTCTTGGCTCTTGATCTTGTAATTGGCCCATCTGGACATGCAAAGGATCTTTAAGACTAGGCCCATCTTGGCTCTCATCATTCCCCCTTTCGTCAAAAGATTCGTCCTCGAATCTTAGGCCACATCTTAAGGAGAAAGATCTGAAACATTGACGGTAGCAGGAAAAAAGAAATTTTAAATTTTCTCTTTTTTTTTTTCTCCTCTTTTTTTTGCTTCTTTTTTTTTTTTTTTTTTTGGACGAATTTTTTTTTCACCAGTTGATTTGATCACAAAATAGATAGTAAACAATTGACAAAACCCTAAACATAACTCCAACCCTAGAATAATGAAAAAAAAAATAAAATTTGGCAGCCACACAAAACCCTAAGAATTTCGGAAGCCCTTTCTTTTTTTTTTTTTGGTAACCCCAGAATAATGAAGCCCTAGAATTAAATATGCAAGAAATAAAAGGATAGAATATGACCTGATTGGAATCCTTGCTCTAATACCAAATGATGTGAAAACCCGCCAAGAATAATGAGAACCAACAACGATAAGGAACCCAAGATCGTTCTATGATCAGATTTGATGCTAGACCTCGACCCGTTGTTTACAACAAACAAGAACATTGGTATATAAACCTCAACCCACTGTTTGTGAAACAAGAACTTTGGTATAAAAGAAGACGCCACAAACGGTGTGGAAACCCGTTTGATAAGTCGTTGGTGAACGCCACGGAAATTCCCGATAAGTTCAATTAGTTCTTCAAAGAACCGTAGAGAATAACACTCTCACAATTTGCTGAATAATAAACCGGTGATGAAAATGATTATGAGAAAACGGTTCATTCCAAGATACTACTATCGAGAGTTGTACAAAAAACTACAAGGTCTTAGACAGGAAAGCCGGAGCGTGGAGGATTACTACAAGGAGATGGAGATTGCTATGATCTGAGCGAATGTAGAGGAGGATCGAGAGGCTACCATGGCTAGGTTTTTACTTGGTTTAAATCGGGAAATCCTAGATAAGGTAGAGATGCAGCATTATGTGGAGTTGGAAGACATGGTGCACATGGCCATCAAAGTGGAGCAACAACTCAAGAGGGGGGTGGATCACGTGCAGCCCATAACTCTAGTTTTACCTCTTGGAAACCAACTTATACTAAGCAACTGGACAAGTCACCAACGTCCAAAGCAGAACCCAAGTCCGCAAAAACTAGCCACATTCCTCAAGGTAAAACTGACACTTCTACCTCTAGGAATCGTGACATTAAATGTTTTAAATGTCAAGGTAGGGGACATATAGCAAGTCATTGTCCAAACAAGCAGGTCATGGTGTTGCAAGACAATGGTGAAATTGTGACACCCCAAAATCCGAGGGTCCGTTGATTACCTATCAACCCGCGGAATACACGTGGATACCGAATAACTTGATATCGCGTCGTTGTGCCCCATTTACCAGGATCCATAATTTAACAAAATTCAGGCAGAATCTCCTTTGTACGGGGAGTTTTACCCAAAACCCAACCTGTGCAAAGTATTTTCACATGACCCATCCGAAGCCCAATATAAAACATTGACCACACCGGGTCCTTTTATAAATAAACATTGGCCACACCGGGTCCAGTCAATATTTATAACAAAACAAGCAAGGTTAGTTTAACAATAGTCCGTATAAATTCTATTACAATTAAAAGATTACATGTTTAAAACATTATTTCCAGAAAAATTTTACATTAACACAAAATAAAGCCACATTCGGTTTACTTCAAACATGAGGGTCCAAATTGGAGCCATCCACCAGTGTATCTCTCCCACCTGAAATGTGTTCTCATATGGGGTGAGCCACGCTTAGTAGAACGTTTTCTATAGAGGCTACTCACCACCTAAATGCATATGCAATGGTCTCATGCAACAATCACTATTAACATCCATTTCCAATACAAGAATATGCAATTCACGTTGGAATCTATCATGTCATGCCATGAATGAAATGAGATTCACCCACGCACTTCAACCCGAACCTTCACCGGCTCTCACCACACTATGCAATGCATATGTGTAAAAATCATTTGT
Source organism: Ilex paraguariensis (assembly GCA_963454935.2). Taxonomy (NCBI): domain Eukaryota; kingdom Viridiplantae; phylum Streptophyta; class Magnoliopsida; order Aquifoliales; family Aquifoliaceae; genus Ilex; species Ilex paraguariensis. The sequence continues at coordinate 17,381 of CAUOFW020005098.1, read as the reverse complement.
CATTGATGAAATACAGCCAAAGGTCACTTTTTGAAATCAAACCATATTTCATAAAACCAATTCATTCTTGAATGTTTCCCATCAAATGAATAATTTATATATTAAAATTATGTGTTCTTATTGGGTATCCAATTCGGGAATCGCACCTCCGGCTCCGTACGCCGTTACACTTTTCTGGAATTTCACTGCCGGTAAGTGTATGAACGAAGTGGCCAGGCCTCTCACCCGAGGGAGTGTCTATCCCTTCTTGTTAACCCGACACAAGTTTTCTTATGCAACATGCGACTCCGTGGGATCTTCGATCCAACATCTCCGAGTCCACACATCAAGCACCAAGAATGGTAATTGATTACTTCATACATACCCACTCACACCCATGTCTAAGCCCATGAATGTGATGCAACCTCATGCTCAAAATGCAATAAATGCCATGTGAGCAATATAAATCACATATCATCAATCCCATGGAATTCATATCATATGCATAGAATTTCCATAAAGCCTCATTATGCTTAATATACCAAACAAGTATATGGATTATATATCATAACAAGCCCAACATGTTATTTATATCAACATAACAATATGGAATCATACAAGGCATTTCATCAAACACCTTCAAGGCAAACATGTCATGTTATCACATAATATTGCCCATATCTTTATAAATCACATTTGAGCACATAACATACCCAAACACATCAAATCCCAAGGAACCACACAAATAACTTCCTTTGCCAATTTTACTAGGAATTTATACAGGCCCAATTTCACACCCATTTCCTTAGCCATATACATAAATGAGTCAATATACATATAAACACATATATTCAACCATTCCACATAGACATTCTAGGCTAAGAATAGGCCCAAGTAGGAGAACCCCATACCTTACTAGAAGTTTAGAGACTTCTATGCCACTAAAATAAACCCTAGAGCTTTGATCCTCCAAGACTTTGTCTTTGAATCTTTGGTGAAAGTCTTCATTTTTGGTACCCACGTGTAGCCCTTGTCGCGTAGATCGACTTTAGTTCTTGGTCTGACGGATTTTGACCAACGGATCTTGAGAAATCGTCGAAAGAAAACTTTAAAAACCCACTTTCTCTCTTCTCACGCCTGAACCAGTTTGCCTCTTGGGGAAGAAATATCTGATTTTTTCAGATATTATGCCCCTTTTATACTTTTAATTCCGCGGTCCATATTGTCTCGCTCGTTTATCACTTCTGGGTCCGTTTTTCGCCTCGAAATGATTCATTTTAATCCAGTTTAAGTCCAAATTAATTTTATTGGAACTTTAACCCAATTATAAAGAAATTTTAAAATTTTCACTTTTGGGGACATTTAAAAGTTCATTCGTCACTCAAATCATCTCGAAATACGTGTAAAATCCGACTATCTCAAAATTTGACGAAAATTAACAGGGCAGCTCAATTTCACGATGCGAATCCAATGATGAGGTCTATTGTCCCATCCGAGCTCTATAAAAATATGTATTTTAAACTCGCATAATAGTGACAAATTATTATTTTGCCCTTTATCGAAAAAGTTCAAATTTATCCGAGTTTTACATCCTTCCCCCCTTAAAAGAATTTCGTCATCCGAGTTTTACATCCTTCCCCCCTTAAAAGAATTTCGTCCCTGAAATTCACATACCACTTGCACATACAATCACATGCATATGCAACAGTCAAATAATGCTAAATGACCATAAGAATGTACCTCCATTCTCGAACAAGAAAGGGTAATTGGTACAGATAGTGTCCTCGCACTCCCATGTCGCCTCCTCCACTCCTCGGTGCTGCCACAGCACCTTCACTAGTCGCACGACCTTGCCTCGCAAAACCTGTTCCCAAATATCCATGATGCGCACCGGTCCCTCCTCGAAGGTCCCATCTGCATCAATAGTCAACTCACCCCAATTCACCACATGTGTCGGATCTGGAGTATACTTCCGGAGCATAGAGACATGAAATACCGCATGAACACCCAATAAATTTGGCGGTAATGTCAACCAATAAGCCACTGCACCCACTCTCTTGAGTACCTCGAAGGGCCCGATATACCTTGGCGACAGCTTTCCCCGCTTACCAAACCTGACTACTCCTCTCTTAGGCATCACCTTCAAGAAGACATGATCTCCCACCTCAAACTCTAGAGGTCATCGTCGTCTATCAGCATAGCTCTTTTGCCGTAAGAAGATGCTTTCAAATCAAGTCCACCTTCTCCGAGGTGTCTCTAACCAATTCCAAACCCGTAGAAGACCTCTGTCCTATCTCCGTCCAACATACCGGAGAACGACATGGCCTCCCATATAGCGCCTCATAGGGTGTCATCTGTATACTCGCCTGATAACTATTGTTATAGGTGAACTCCACCAAGGGCAAGTGATCTTCCCAGCTACCCTTGATATCCAGGACGCATGCCCGTAGCATGTCCTTTAATGTCTGGATAGTTCTCTCTGACTGACCGTCTGTCTGAGGATGAAAAGTAGTGCTCATCATCAGTTGTGTCCCCATGGGCCGCTGAAAACTCTCCCAAAAATGAGACGTAAACCTGGAATCCCAATCCGATCCAATACTATAGAGATGGGTATCCCATGCAACCGAATAATCTCCTGTATATACAACCTGTAGAATTTCTCTAGTGTGAAGGTCATCCGCACAGCCAAAAAGTGTCCCGACTTAGTAAGTTAGTCCACTATCACCCACACCGCGTCATGACCCTGCGATGTCCGTGACAAATGGGTCACAAAATTCATCGTGATATGCTCCACTTCCACTCAGCTACCTCCAAAGGCTGGAGCAATCCCGCTGGTCTCTGGTGTTCAACCTTAACCTACTGACACGTGAGACATCGACTGACAAAATTGCCAACCTGCCTCTTCATTCCACTCCAGTAATACTGGCAACGAAGATCATGATACATCTTCGTGCCCCTTAGATGAACCGTAAAACGGGAGCAATAAAACTCCCTAAGGATCTCCTCTCTCAGATCTGCCAAATGAGGAACCACAACCCTTCCTCGATACCGAAAACTACCATCCGAGTGAATAACTCAACCCTCGTCACCTATACACGGTCTCGAATGGACAATAGCTCGGTGTCCTGACTTTGGGACTCAATCACCCTACTCAGTAGAGACGGCATAGCCACCAAACTCCCTAAAGTACCCTGAGTCTGACCCATATAACATAGCCCGAACTGTCCCACAGTCTCGAGCATCTGCCACTCTCGTAAAGCCACACTAGCCACAACTCCCCGTGACTTTCGACTGAGTGCATCAGCCACCACATTTGCTTTACTGAGATGGTAATGCAAAGTGAAGTCATAATCTTCGAGGTACTCCATCCACCTGCGTTGCCTCACGTTGAGGTCCCACTATATAAAAATATACGTCAGACTCTTGTGGTCCGAAAACACTTCAAACTGCTCACCATACAGGTAGTGACGCCAAGCCTTCAAGGCAAAGACAATGGCCGCCAACTCCATGTCATGTGTGGGGTAATTCTTCTCGTAATTCTTTAGCTGTTGAGAACCATAAGCTACTATCCTCCCGGACTGCACCAAAACACATCCCAACTCGTCCTTCGTGGCATCACAATAAATCGTGTACCTCTATCCCCGTTCTGGAACTATCAGAATAGGAGCCGAAGTAAGCCTCATCTTCAACTCTAGGAATGCATTCTCACAAGAATCATTCCACACAAACTTGACCTCTTTTCGAGTCAACTTCGTCATAGATGCAGCCAATCGGGAGAAATCCTCAATAAACCGCCAGTAGTACCCTGCTAATCCCAAGAAACTACGCATCTCAAAGACTGACTTCGGTCTCTCTCAATTCATAACTGCCTCAACCTTCTTCGGGTCCACAGATACACCCGAAGCCGACACTACATGCCCTAGAAATTTCACCTCAGTAAGCCAGAATTCACACTTGCTGAACTTGGCATACAACTGATAATCTCTCAATGTCTGGAGAACAATCTCAAATGACCCTCATGCTCCTCCTCAGACTTGGAGTAGATCAAGATATCATCAAGGAAGACCACGACAAACTGATCTAAATAGGGTTAAAATATGCTATACATGAGATCCATGAATGCTGTTGGAGCATTCATCAACCCAAATGGCATCACTGTGAACTCGAAATGCCCATACCGCATTCTAAACGCCGTCTTAGGGATATCTTCCTCCCTAACCCTCAACTAATGGTAACCGGTTCGAAGATCTATCTTGGAATAGACTCGTGCCCCTCTCAGCTGATCAAACAAGTCATCAAACCTCGACAAATGGTAGCTATTCTTGATAATGACCCTATTCAACTGTCGGTAATCAATACACAACTGAAGAGTCTTATCTTTCTTCTTAGCAAACAGAACCGGAGTGCCCCAAGGTGAAGTGCTCGGTCTAATAAACTCCTTGTCCAACAATTCTTGCAATTGCACCTTGAGTTCTTGCAACTCAGCTAGTGCCATCCGATGCAGAGTCATAGAGATAGGCGATGTACCCAGATGTAACTCAATAGTGAAGTCTACATCCTTATGTGGAGGTAATCCCGATAGTTCATCTAAAAAAATATCCTCATACTCGTACATAACCCGAGGTAGACCAAACTCCTGCCTTACCTCATCCTCCAGGGTAAGGCTAGCAAGCCAATCCATCAATTGTCCGTGCCATTTAGAGTCATACACGGCTTGGGATAAAGCATACTACTTCACCCCCTAAAACTTGAAACAAACACCTTCCGACAAACACCTTTCGATCACAATCAATGACGACCCGGTGTGCCTTCCACCAATCCATTCCAAGGATCACATCAAACTCCGACATGCCCATGACCCTAAGGTCCACGGTGAGTAAAATTCTCGAGATCTCTATCTCACAACCCCGACATATCTGATCAATTCTCACCCCAGCACCTAGGGGAGAACTCACATGCAATGGCTCTTCCAAGGTCTCAACCTCTAAGCCCAAGTCTTTCACACAAGATGCAGCAATAAAAGAATGTGATGCACTAGAATCAAATAACACTCTAGCCCATAAGCAAGAGAGTAGAAATGTACCCTGTATCACCGACGGATCTACCGGCCTAGTCTGTGGCATCATGGCGTAGACACGTCCCTAAGTCCCTGAAGTCCCAGCTTGTGAGCCCTAGCCTTGTCCTCGACCCATGCCTTGGCCCATTTGGCCAGCTTGCGGTGTCCCCGCACGAGAAGTAGTAGGGCCTTATGCTGCACCCTAGAACTAGTACTGGCTACCCTGACCCATAGTAGGGTAGTGAGGAGCATACTACATCTGTGATTGCCCCACTGAAGTCTGAGATTGCGATGACCCATGACCCTGGGATCCCTGCCTCTGAGGACAATCCCTCTTCATGTGTCCTAGTTGGTTGCAGTGATAGCAAGTCCGTTGGCCAGCTTGATAAGAAGGCCTATGATTTTTTCCACCCTGGGAAGACTGACCTTAGCCTTGGCCTTGATGGCTATGGCCCTGTCCCTGAAATCTTTGCGGAGCAGAGGTTTGCTGTTTCTTTCCCACACTAGAAGAAGAGGATTGACCCTCTTTCTTCTTGTCTGTTGCACCAGACTCCAGGATGCTCCTTGCGTCATCCACCTCTCTCTCAATGGCCATAGCAGTCGTGACCATCGAGTCTAAGTCTTGCAGAAGAAGACCCTACCCCGGATGGACAACTTAAGACCATCCTTAAACTTCCTCACTTTGGCCATATCTGTAGCCACGTAGTCATCGGTGAAACGAGCTAACTTTGTGAACTTAGCCACGTACTCCATCACCGTCATTGTCCCTTGTCTCAAATCTAAGAACTCCTGAGCCTTTACATGTCGAGCAGCCGTTGGGAAATACTTGCCCATAAAGAGCTCCTTGAACTTTGCCCATGTCATTTACCTCCAAGTTCTTGGAGTCCTTGACCTAATCCCAACACACTTGGGATTCTCCCTCTAACTGAAAAGTAGCTAGCGTTATCTTTGTGGCATCGGAGGTAATCTCCATAACCCTCAAGATCTTATCCACTTGTCGGAACCAATGGTGAGCCACCATAGGATCCGCCCCTCCCCGAAAGATCGGAGGATTGTGTGCCTTGAACTTTTGGAGGTGACTTGAACCTCCTTGACTCCCACTTGCACCTGTCTGTGCAATAGTAGCGTCCGTAGCACTAGCTTGTGCAATGGTAGTCGCCGCCGCACCAATAGCCTCCATGAAGGCTTGTTGGTCAAAGGCCGGTGATAGTGGTTGGTTGTTCCGTCCACCCCGATGTCCTCTTCCTCTAGTTGCCATTTATACACACATAAGATAACAGTAGATTATTTAGTTGCCATCAACACACACATAAGATAACAATAGATCAATTACTTAATATCCCAAGTTAGGGATCAAGTATTTAAACTTGGAGATTTTCCTCCTTGTTTCACTAGTAATGCGTGTGCCACCTACTAGTAGACATTTACACATAGAACTATACTGTTCATTCTTTTTTCCGAACCCAAGGTTATGTTTTATAACCCTAGTGTTTCTCTTTTCCAAATGCCTTTTACCATGCATACAATTCACATAACACATAGCACATAATCATGTAGCAAAATTTAGCACATAACATGAAATGCACAATGAATAAAATTGTCTAAACCCATGCCCATCAAGCCCTAGGTAAATCGTATACCTAGGCTCTAATACCAAGTTGTGACACCCCAAAATCCGGGGGTCCGTTAATTACCCATCAACCCGCGAAATACCCGTGGATACCGAATAACTCGATATCGCACCGTTGTGCCCCATTTACCGGGATCCATAATTTAATGAAATTCAGGCAGAGTCTCTTTTGTACGTGGAGCTCTACCCAAAACCCAACCTGTGCAAAGTATTTTCACATGACCGATCCGAAGCCCAATATAAAACATTGACCACACCGGGTCCTTTTATAAATAAACATTGGCCACACCGGGTCCAATCATCCATATTTATATCAAAACATGAAAGGTTAGTTTAAATATAGTCCATATAAAATTTAATACAATTAAAAGATTATATGCTTAAAACATTATTTTCACAAATATTTTACATTAACACAAAATAAAGCCACATTCGGCTTTCTTCAAACATAAGGGTCTAAATTGAAGTCATCCCCACCAGTGTATCTCTCCCACCTAAAATTTGTTCCCATATAGGGTGAGTCACGCTCAGTAGAAAGTTTCCTACAGAGGCTACTCCCCACCTAAATGCATATGCAATGGTCTCATGCAACAATCACAATTAATATCCATTCCAATACAAGATTATGCAATTCATGTTGGAATCTATCATGTCATGCCATGAATGAAATGAGATTCACCCATGCACTTCAACCCGAACCTTCATCTACTCTCACCACACTATGCAATGCATATGTGTAAAAATCATTTGTCTTCGATGACATACATCCAAAGGTCACTTTTTAAAATCAAACCACATTTCATAAAACCAATTCATTCTTGGATGTTTCCCATCAAATGAATAATTTATATATTAAAATCATGTGCCGTTATTGGGTATCGAATTCAGGAATCGCACCTCCGGCTCCGTACGCCGTTACACTTTTCTGAAATTTCACCGCCGATAAGTGTATGAACCAGGCCTCTCACCTGAGGGAGTGTCTATCCCTTCTTGCTAACCCGACACAAGTTTTCTTATGCAACATGCGACTCCGTGGGATCTTCGATCCAACATCTCCGAGTCCACACATCAACTACCAAGAATGGTAATTGATTACTCCATGCATACCCACTCACACTCATGTCTAAGCCTATGAATGTGATGCAACCTCATGCTCAAAATGCAATAAATGCCATGTGAGCAATATAAATCACATATCATCAATCCCATGGAATTCATATTATATGCATAGAATTTCCATAAAGCCTCATTATGCTCAATATGCCAAACAAGTATGTAGTCATATATCATAACAAGCCCAACATGTTATTTATATCAACATAACAATATGGAATCATACAAGGCATTTCATCAAACACCTTCAAGGCAAACATGTCATGTTATCACATAATATTGCCCACATCTTTATAAATCACATTTGAGCACATAACATACCCAAACACATCAAATCCCAAGGAACCACACAAATAACTTCCTTTGCCAATTTTACTAGGAATTTATATAGGCCCAATTCCACCCCCATTTCCTTAGCCATATACATAAATGAGTCAATATATATATATATATAAACACATATATTCAACCATTCCACATAGGCATTCTAGGCTAAGAATTGGCCCAAGTAGGAGTACCCCCTACCTTAATAGAAGTGTAGAGATTTCTATGCCACCCAAATAAGCGCCAAAGTTTTGATCCTCCAAGACTTTGTCTTTGAATCTTTGGTGAAAATCTTCTTTTTTGGTACCTATGCGTAGCCCTCGTCGCGTCCATCGACTTTAGTTCTTGGTCTGACGGATTCCGACCAATGGATCTTGAGAAATCGTCGGAAGCAAACTTGAAAAACCCACTTTCTCCCTTTTTCTCTTCTCACGCCTGAACCAGCCTGCCTCTTGGGGGAAGAAATATCTGTTTTTTTTCAAATATTATGCCCCTTTTATACTTTTAATTCCGTGGTCTATATCGTCCCGCTCGTTTATCACTTTCGGGTTCGTTTTTCGCCCCGAAATGATTCATTTTAATCCAGTTTAAGTCCAAATTAATTTTATTAGATCTTTAACCCAATTATAAAGAAATTTTCAAAATTTTATTTTTTGGGACATTTAAAAGTTCATTCGTCACTCAAATTGTCTCGAAATACGTACAAAATCTGACTATCTCGAAATTCAATAAAAATTAACAGGACAGCTCGATTTCACGATGCGAATCCAATGGTAAGGTCAATTATCCCATCTGAGCTCTATAAAAATATGTATTTTAAACTTGCGTAATAGTAACAAATTACTATTTTACCCTTTATCAGAAAAAGTTCAAATTTATCCGAGTTTTACAGAAATTGTGACTGAAAATGAAGATTCTGACACCGATGACATGCCACCATTGGAGGATGATCCCGAGGAGGAATATTTAGCCCCTGATGCATTGGCGTTGGTGGCGAGGAGAGCATTGAGCATACATGCCAAAGAGGTTGATGAAGTGCAGCGGGAGAACATCTTTCATACTAGGTGCTACATCAAAGACAAGGTGTGTAGTGTGATTATTGATGGTGGTACTTGTACTAATGTTGCAAGCACAATTATGGTGGAGAAATTAGGACTGCCAGTGTTGAAGCACCCTAAACCGTATAAGTTGCAATGGTTAAATGATAGTGGTGAGATAAGGGTGAACAAACAAGTGTTAGTTGCATTCTGAATTGGTAAGTACGAAGATGAAGTGTTGTGTGATGTAGTACCGATGCAAGCGGGACACTTATTGCTAGGGCGTCCATGGCAGTTGCAGCCACAAAATGTCCCTAATGTGCACAGAGGGGAAAGAGCCTTATGGGGCTGGTTTTGATGGAGAAGATGATCGAAATTCTGTTGTTAGTAATAGGAGACATGGAGGGCGGTTTAGAGAAGTTAGGAACCAGGAAGATAACAACTTGAGTGGTATTAAGATGAAGATTCCATCATTTCAAGGTAGATCTGATCCTAAAGCATATCTTGAGTGGGAGAAAAAGATGGAGTTCGTATTTGACTGCCATAACTATTCTGAAGCAAAGAAGGTAAAATTAGCGGATCAAGGAAGTAATGCAAGGATTGCTGGGTTGAAGCTAGCAAGAGCCCAACACTCAAGATGGATGATTTACAAACAATCTGATTTTTTTTTGGGCGATGGATGAACACAAACAATCTGACTTATTTTTTTTTTTTTTCGTCTCTAGCTCTTGATCTTGTAATTTGCCCATCTAGGCATGCAAAAGATCTTTTAAGACTAGGCCCACCTTGGCTCTCATCAAGATCTTAAAAAGCTTGACATCTATAATAGAGAAGAATGTATAAACTATGATGGATGCCCTTGGAGACTATGATCAATGGGTTGGAGGAGATGGATGCCAACCATGTTTGTTTAACTTTATGGCTCAACCTATCCTCCAATATAGGTTTGTGGAGTTGCAATGCTTGGATCCTTACTTACAGTCGATTCAAGCTAAATGGGGAAGTAGTTGAAGGTTGGTCTTTGAGGAGTGGCGAACTGAGATACGGGTACACATACCTAAAGGAGGAGATACTTGGAGAGTGTCATCACTCTAAGTTTTCTATCCAAACGAGGTATGACTCATTGTTGATAGACTCACCAAGTCCACTCATTTCTTGAGTATGAAGACCACTGACTCCTTAGAAACCTTGAGCAAGCTTTATATTCGTGAGATTGTTAGATTACATGGAGTTCCACTCACTATCGTGTCGGATTGTGATTCTCGATTTGTGGCATAATTTTGGCAAAGTCTACAACAAGCTATGGGGATAGAGTTACGCTTTAGCACTGCCTTTCATCCTCAAACGGATGGCCAATCCAAGAGGGTGATACAGATTTTGGAGGACATGTTACGGGCTTATGTGTTGGACTTCAAGGAAAGTTGGAGTGATCATTTGTCGTTGGTGCAATTTGCATACAACAACAATTTTCAATCTAGCATTGGCATGACACCTTATGAGACATTGTATGGAAGACCATGTAGGTCCCCGACTTGTTGGTTGGAAGTTGGAGAGAGTACCATTTTTGGGCCAGAAATTGTTTGGGAGACTACAGAGAAAATTCAACTCATCTGAGATAGACTACGTACAGCACAAAGTAGACAAAAAAGCTATGCGGGTAGAAGACGAAGATCATTGAAATTCCAAGAGGGAGACTATGTGTTCTTCAAGGTATCGCCCAAAAAGGGAGTGTTTGGATTTGAGAAGAAGGGAAAATTAGCTCCAAGGTACATCGAACCATTTGAAGTAATCAAAGCGGTGGGCGAAGTGGCATACCAACTTCGGTTACCAACCTAATTGTCAGGGGTACATGACATGTTTCATGTGTCAATGTTGAGAAAGTGGCAATCGGATACAACGAATGTCGTGGATTTGGAGGATATTGAAATTCAAGATGGAGCAACATATGAAGAACAACCTGTGGAGATTCTCGATATCAAGGAGAAGGTGTTTCGCAATAAAGTCATCCAATTGGTGAAAGTCTTGTGGCAACATCATGGGGTGGAGCAGGCTACTTGGGAACCAAAGCTGGAGATGCAAGAGAAGTACCCTCATTTGTTCTTTACTTAAGGTAAGTTTCGAGGACAAAACTTTCTTTAAGGAGGGTGGATTCTAAACCCCCCACATTCTTATCTTTATATAACCATGTAATTATTTTTGAAATGCTAATATATGTGATAATGTATGCATAAACTATGTGGATTGTAAAAGTAAAAATAAAAATGTTAGGCGAGGTAATTGGGTATGAATTGGAAGTTAGGAAGTAGTCCGGAGTTCAAACACATTTTAGATAAAATTTGGGTAGAAAGGATTTTGGACACTGCTTAGTATTTGGACCATAAATTTTTACCCTAATGTCTGTTAGAGTTGAAATTTTTACAGTCAATAATAGACTTCCAAGGCTTAAAAAGTGTATTTCACGAAAATTTTTCAAATCGACTTCTAAATAGGCTAAAACTTCACTGGAAAGTTTAGCAGAAATAGAAAGTCCGTTCGAACGTAAAAGTCCATTTGAACGACAATTCGTTCCAATACTTTCCCCTGATGGAAAAACAAAAATACTGGGAGTAACTAACGTTTAAACGTGAGCAACGAATCAGAGTATCAGATTTAGATGTTTTGAAATCTTTTCTTCCCCTATAAATACATAAAGGCCCCTCCAATAGCCTCATTTCAACTTTTATAATAACCCTAGAGAGGCTTAGAGAGGAAGAAATAAGGAAAAAAACACAAGATCAAGAAGGATTTGCACATTGAAGAGGATCAAAACTTCTTAGTTTTTTAAGAACACCAAGGAAGAAGAAAGGTAGGGGTTTCTTCCCACTCTTGTCCATTGAGGTAAGGGTTTATATCTATGTATGTTTTGCTTCAAAAATCTTAGATATATGTTATGATATCCTTGTTTCTTGATGTTCTTGCAAACCTTCTATGCTTTGAGTGACGTTATGGGTTGAAAGCCATAAAAACCCTTGTTTTGACATCAAAACCTAGTTTTTCAAGAGAAATTAATTTTTCTGTTGATTTTCCTTTGCTCTTGATTTAAAAACTCAAGTGCTTGGTATTGAACAATAAAATGGTATTTTTTATGATCACTTGCATATTTTCTCAAATTGGTCTATTGGAATAATACATGTGAAATTTAGGGATTTTAGATTTTACTTGGGATTGGAGAAATTGGTTGGGTATTGTATCTCTTGTGGATATTTGGATAACCATGGGTGACCGTTAATCGGTTATTGTAGAGTGGGTAGATTGGTTTCTTACTCCATGCAGGTTTGAATTTTTCCTACCACTCGTAGTGGGGTGGGTGCCTTCCGAGAACCAAACCACTATTCGCTCATGTGGTATCGAAGTTGAGGGTTAGTATACTATTTCTAGGTTGGATTCGTCACTACCAATGTGTTAGTATACACCCTTCCTAAAGTTCAATATCCTTGAGAGGATTAGGTGTGTGTGTGTGAGTCAGGATATTCTCGATGTGTTTATTAATGCGATGTCATACATCATACCTGAGATACAAGTACAGATACAAATACAAGCTGTGATTTGATATACATTGTGAGCTATTGTTTATTGTACAAATGGTTGGTTATGGTTTATTGTGGAAAAGACTTTATGGTGGAATTGGTTTGTTGTGGAATTGGTTATTGTGGAAATGGTAACTTGTTGGAAATTGTAATTTTTGGGAATTGGTTTTATTTTTTCATTTAATTATTGCTATTGTGTAAACTTGAGATCCATTGAAATGTCCCTATTTTCCTTCAAAATCTATATATGATATTTGTAAAATGAGATCGATTGTTTTATATGCTATTGAAACCTTATTCGAGTTTGAGAGGATTTTTATACAGAGCTTAGTGCTTACCCCCCTACAAACAATATCTTTTCCTGATTATGGTCTAGGGAAGGAGCTCGGAATTTATGAGTCAATACATTGGGAAGCTCCAATAAATGGGAACGTGGATCTCGAGGTGGACGTTTATAACTATATTCTCTTATGTTTTAGACTAAGAAAATCATTTTGAGATAAAGTGAAGTCTAATATTTTTGTTATTCCGTTGTAAGATAATAGTTAATGTAACACCCCAAAAATCGGGGGTCTTTAATTTAACAAAATTCGGGTAGAGTCTTCTTTGTACCGGGAGCTCTATCCAAAACACAACATGTGCAATTATACTACATTGACCACATCGGGTCCATATATGAATAAATATTGACCACACCGGATTCTTTTATCCATCCAATAATAAAATTTCATTCACCACATGTAATATCCACCATATCATCCCAAAAGAATAGGCCAAGTATGACACTTACATTCCAAAAGAATTACACTCAAACTTAGCAACGAAATAAACAAAATACTAGATTATACATAATCATAAATAACTTTTCTAGTTTAGCACAAAAATAAACTATAGTTCTAGATGTCCACCTCGGGATCTAGGTTCACCTCTGGTGGAACCTTCTAATTTCCCGGCTCGTCAACGTCAGGATCTTCCTCTAGCCCGAAATCTAACAAAAAAAACATTATTGGTAGGGGGTGAGCACTAAGCACTGTAGGAAAATCCTCCCAAACTCTAACAAGGTTTGAAAAACATAAAAAATGGTCGGTCTCATTTCACAAATAGCATACGTAAATTTTGAAAGAAAACATGACATTTTCAAAGATCTCAAGTTTATACATTAACAATAATTAAGGGCAAGAGTAAAGTCAATCCCACCATAAATAATCATTCCAAAGAGTAATTATTTCCACAACAATTTTCAAGATAATCATATTCAAAAGATAACGCAATAAAGAATAACCACAATGTATCTCGAGTCTGATGTAAGATAATCACATGAATAAACACATAGAGAATATCCCGACCCACACACACATAATTCCTCGCAAGGATATCAACTTCGGGAAGGGCACCTACTGATGCATTGTCCCATACTAATGCACCGGCACTAACGAATTCAACCCAGACATAGTGTACTAATCCTCTGACACGACACCTGTGAGCTAATAGTGGTTTGGTCCTTACAAGACACCAAACCCACTACAAGTGGTAGGTAAAGTTCAAACCCACACGGAGTAAGAACCACACACATCTACCCACTCTACGATACCCGGTAAATGGCCACCCATTGTCATCCAAACACCTCCATGAGCTACAATCACCAACAATTTCTCAAATACACTAAATTCCATAAATCCCCAATTTTTCACACCCAAATCCAAATTTATTTCACAATGGAATAATTTAAAAAAAATTAACAAGAGATCATCATAAATACCATTGTGTTGTTCAATATGAAACACTAAAGTTTTGAAATCAAGAATAAATGAGAAATCAAGAGAAAAACTCACTTCTCTTGAAATCTAGGGTTTTGAATATGAGAAAAGAACTTTGATGGTTACCCAACCATCCCATTGTTTAAAACATGCTAACATTTGAAAAAACATCAAGAATCCATGATTTTATAGCATATTAATATGATGTACAGTCAAAGAAAACATATATGTATAACCCTAGCCTCAATATAAGAGAATGGAAGAAAACCCCAACTTGAATCAAAATTCCAAGTAAGAACCCAAGCTCTAGTGACCTCCTTCTTCCCTTTTCTTCCTTCCTTAATCTTCCTCTAAGGTTCCAAGAGGTGTGGGGTGAGAGTGGAATGAAAAGAATAGGAGTAAATGAGATGGAAATGGGTTTTTAAACGCAGCAGTCCCGATTTTTACTATTCACAGGCTTATTTAGTTTTCTCTAAAATTACGGTTTTACCACTAATAATCTCCAATTTCATCCATGACTCTCTTAAGGTTTTTCGACGTTCTGAATTCATTTTTAATGTTATTTTAACCTAAAAATATTTATTTTTGTGAGTTATCTCAAAACTAAAATAAATTTACACTCGAAAGACGAAAATTACTATTTTATTCCCTTGAACCGCTATATGTGCTAAAAGGTTATTCCAAGTTTTTCGGATCTCCTAGGTTCAATGATAATATTATTTTGACCTAAAAAAATTTATATTTTTACTTAGTTACCCCTATCAACCTCAAACACCTCCAAAAAATAAATTTCACCATTAATTTACCTCCCTAGTATTTATTCATACTATTGAAATCTATAAGGTTCATGCATACCTCATCACCTATATTAGCATTTCAAAATAATTACTTGCTATATAAAGATAAGAGTGTGGGGGTTTACAATCCACCCCCTAAAGAAAGTTTCGTCCTCGAAACTTACCTTAAGTAGAGAATAGATGAGGGTACTTCTCTCGCGTCTCCAACTATGGTCCGCATAGCTTTTCTGTCGACTTTTGTGCCGTGCGTAATCTCTCCCGGATGAATTGAATTTTCTCTATAGTTTCTCAAATAATTTTTGGCCCAAACAAGCTACTCTCGCCAGCTTCCAACCAACAAGTTGGGGACCTACATGGTCTTCCATACAACGCCTCATACAGTGCCATCCAAATACTTGCCTGATAGCTGTTGTTGTATGCAAATTCCACCAACTACAAATGATCGCTCCAACCTCCCTTGAAGTCTAACACACAAGCACGTAACATGTCTTCTAGAATCTGGATCACCCTCTTGGATTGGTCATCCGTTTGGGGATGAAAGGTTGTGTTGAAATGCAACTCTATCCCCATAGCTCTTTGAAGACTTTGCCAAAATTGTGCTACGAAACGAGAATCACGATCCGACACAATAGATAGCTGAACTCCATGCAATCTCATTATCTTGCAAATATAGAGCTTGTTGAAGGTCTCTAATGTGTCGGTGGTCTTCATACGCAAGAAGTGAGCGGACTTGGTGAGTTTATCAACAATGACCCATTGACATTATGCCCTCGGGAAATCCGTGGAAAGCCAGATACGAAATTCATGGTGATGTGATCCCACTTCCACTCAAGAATAGGTAAGGACTACAATAATCCTTCAGGTTTTTGATGCTCAATCTTCACTTGCTGACACACCACACATTTTGAAACGTATCTAGCCACATCCTTCTTCATTCCCTTCCACTAATACTGGCGCTTTATGTCCCTATACATTTTGGTACTACCCGGATGTATGGAGAATTGGAACGATGGCACTCGCCCAATACTTCTTCCCATACTTGGTCATGATTGGGTACACATAGCCTTCCTCGAAACCATAACTCATCCTCACTTATCGTCCAATCCTCAACAATCTCACTCCTCTCCAACTTACTCCGAATAGCCTCCAACTCGCTGTCTAATCGTTGCAACGCCACAATCCTTTGTCGAAGCAGCGATTGAGCTACAAGATTGAATAGGCATGGTCGATCCTCCTGTCTATCCACCCATAGATTAAATTCCTCCAAAGCGTCCGTCATCTTCCACTTATTCACCACAGGGGAATTGATTTCACGCCGAGATTTCTACTCAATGCATCCGCTACTACATTCACCTTCCCCAGATGGTAATTGAGTGTGAAATCATAGTCTTCTAAATACTCAATCCACCTTCTTTGCTGAAGATTCAAGTCCTTCTGGGTGAATATGTACTGGAGGCTCTTATGATCATAAAACACTTGGAATTTATCTCCGTACAAGTAACACCTCCACAACTTAAGAGCAAAAACCACAGTGGCAAGCTCTAAATCATGGGTGGGATAATTCTGTTCATGAACCTTGAGTTGCCTGGAGCCATAGGCAACCACCTTCCTTCCTTGCATATACATACACCCCAAGCCTCGTAGCGGAGCATTGGTGTACACATCGTATCCTTCCCCACTACTAGAAATAATAAGGACAGGAGCGGTTGTCAACTTCTCCTTCAAGGTGCGAAAAGCTAGTTCACACTCTTGAGTCCACAAGAATTTTTCTCCCTTCTTTGTGAGACGTGTCATCGGCATTGGTAGCTTTGAGAACCCTTCCAGAAACCTCCGGTAGTAGCCTGCTAAGCCCAGAAAACTACGTACTTCAGTCATATTCTTTAGTGGTTCCCACTTCGTCACTGCCTCAATCTTTGCGGGGTCAACAACTACCCCTTGTTCCGACACAACATGGCTACGGAATTTTACTTCCTTCATCCAAAACTCACACTTACTCATCTTTGCATATAACTTATGTTCTCTCAATGTCTATAGTATAATAGAAAGATGGCGTCCCTGTTCCTCGTGAGTTCGGGAATAGATTAGTATGTCATCATAAACACGATGAAAAATTGATCTAGAT
>CAUOFW020005097.1:0-28510 GCA_963454935.2 Ilex paraguariensis | reverse complement strand
ATGGAGTGGAGGAAGCTACATAGGAACCGGAGTAAGAAATGCGGGAGAAGTATCTATATTTGTTCGCTACTTAAGGTAGGTTTCTGAAGATGAAACTTTCTTTAAGGGGGGGTGGATGTAACACCCCGCATTTTCTTTTTGTATATATATATAAATGGTATATATGTAGTGATGTGGTGTGTTGAATTTGGTAGATTGAAAAAGTAGAGATTTAAAATGTTAGTGGAAATAATAGTTGAAATTTGGTTTTAATAAGTAAAAATATCAAAATTTTAGGTCCTAGAACTTGTATTAAATATGTTTTGTGTAGAAATATGTGTTGGAGAGTTTGAAAGATTTGGTGGCTTAGGAATGGATTGAAAATGGAAAAGGACGAAGATAGGCTGTGAACATTGCACATAAAACAGTGCACTGGTTGTAACTTTAAGCTTGATTTCAACCTTGATGCAGTCAATAGCTCTCAAAACACAAAACATAAAAGTTTTATAGCCTTTCTTATCATTTCATAGCATCTTGAATCATCTCAATCGGAGATCGGATGAGAGATTTATGCCCAGATAACGATGGGCTGTTTTGACAGCCTAATTAGCTTGAACAGTGCACGTGAAACAGTGCACTGAAACAGTAAACTTCAAGCCCGATGTAGACCTTGATGAAGTCAATATCTGTCAAAATCAAAACATAAATTTTTATATCTCTTTCTTAGCATTCCATAGCATCTTGAATCATCTCAATCGGAGATCGGATGAGAGAGTAATGCCCATTAATCGATGGGCTATTTTGATAGCCCAATTAGCTTGAACAGTGCACCGTGAATAGTGCACTGACTGCAATTTCAAGCCCGATTTAGACTTTAATGTAGTCAATATCTCTCAAAACTCAAAACATGAAAGTTTTAGAGCTATTTCTTATCATTCCATATCATCTTGAATCATCTCAACGGAGCTCGGATGAGAGAGTTATGCTCAGATAATGAAACAATGTCGAAATAGTCCAATAAGCTTCGTTTTGCATTTAATGTCTCATTTGCATCCTAAATCAAATATAAGAATAATGAGTACTTTTAGGCTTCAAATAAGTATAAAAGGCTTTGAGAAGCACTCTTTATCACCTTTATTTGCAAACATCGCAAAACTTCATTAATAGCCGATTCAGATGGGTAAAATAAAAATTTTAGTGTTTCAGGTGTATGTTGACTTGGATTTTGAGATAAATTATAAAAATAATATTTTTAAATTAAAATAACATTAAAAATGAATCCGGAACGTCGACAAACCTTAGGGTAGTCATATGGATCAAATTGGAGATTCTTAGTTGTAAAACCGTAAATTTGAGAGAACCCAAAATAACACTGAACCTGTGAACAGTGTTTTTCGAGGATGCAATGTTTTTAAACTCCTTTTCATCTCATTTGATCTCATTTCCTTCACTCCACTCACACCCCCCACACCTCTTGGAACCCTAGAGAGCATTAGAGAGGAAGAAAGGAAGGGAAAAATAAGAGATTCAAGGGTGATTCAAGATTAAATATTCTAGTTCTTCACACAAAGGTAAGGATTCAAGGTAGGAGTTTTCTCTCATTCACTTACATTGAGGCTAGGGTATTTATATATGTATGTTTTGGCTATCAATGGTATATATATGCTATGGAATCATCCTCTCTTAGACTTTTTGCAAGGATTACATGTTTTGAACAAGTAGGGTTTAATACCCACATGAAATCTCTTTCTAGTTTTAAAACCCTAATTTTGGAGAGTGATGTATTTCTTCCTAAATGCTTTCTTTATTATGAATTTCGAAAACTTTGCTTAGTGCTTTGTGTGGTAGAAAAATGATGTTATTGTGATCTCATGTATTTTCTTAGTTGGTTGTGAAATTGTTACATGATATATTTTGGGAATTTTGGATAGATGCTTGTAAATTGAGATGAATGTTGAAACTTGTACGCTTGGTTGGGTGTTTGTGATGCACATGAGTGAGAAATTCCTTATAAGGATGCTCACCCCTTCCCAAGAGGTTCCCGATAAGGATGCTTGGGAAATAATGTAGTGATTGTTGGTGAGAGGTTCCATGTAAGGATCCATTTTAAGAGGTTCCCGGTAAAGATGCTTGAGAATCAATGGTGACCTAAAGGGGGATAGAGCTTACCACAATATATGCCACCTACAGAAAGAATTATTGGGAATTAGTTATTGCAATTAATGGTTATTATTCGTATGTGGTGCTCGTTTATTCATTTTAGTAATGTTTAAAATAAACTTGAAATCTTTTTAAATGTCACTGTTTATTTCAAATTATGTATCTATGTTATGTTAAAATTGAGACCGACCGTTTTAAATGCTTTTCTAAACCTTGTATGAGTTTGAAAGAATTTTTCTACAGAGTTTCGTGCTCACCCCCTATCGCTAATATTTTTCAGGTTACCCGCTTGACGAGGAGGATGTAAGGGTGAGAAGCTCGCTACTTGGGAGACTCCACTGGACGAGAGTGTAAATTCTGAGGTGGACGCATAGAGCAAATTCCTTTCCTTTTGTACTAGACTAGGACATTCTTTTGGAACATCGTGTAGTCTAGTTTCTTTTGTTTATTCCGCTGCGCTTCTTTAATTAATTTTTGAGATGTAATAGCATGACTTGGACTTATTCTTTTGGATAATGTTGTAAATATTCGTGGATGACAAATGCAGTCTTGTTTCTTAAGGGATTATATTAGTGCTCTCATGATATGAATAGTTTTAGAATGTAATGCCATCCAGGTGTGTTTTGGGGTGTTACATGTATTCACTGACCATGCAACACTGAAATTTCTGCTAAAAAAAAAAGATGCTAAACCAAGGCTCTTACGATGGATACTCTTAGTTCAAGTGTTTGACTTGGTCATTAAAACAAAAAGGGTGTTGAGAATGTGGTGGCATGCCATCTATCCTGGTTAACTTACGAAATTCACGAGGATGGAATGCTAATCAATGAAAAATTCCTCGATGAACAACTGTTCATAATTGATGAGACCCCATGGTACGCTGATATTGCTAATTTTCTTGCTACCGGAGTACTTCATCTGTCTTTTTCCCCACGGACAAAAGAAATTTCTTAGAGAGGTTCGCAACTTCTTTTGGGAAGATTTGTACGTATTTAAATACTATAAGGATCAAATCATAAGACGGTGGATCCCCGTTCAGGAAATCACACAGGTAATAGTATTTTGTCATTATGAAGTATGTGGTGGCCATTGTTCATCCAGAAAAATCGCTGCAAAAATCCTGCAGTGCGGATTTTACTGACCCACACTTTTCAAAGATGTCCATGCTTTTTGTTTAACTTGCGATAGATGTCAAAGGTTGGAAATATTTCAAGGAGAAACATGATGCCTCTAAACCCCATTCTGATAATTAAAATTTTTGACTGTTGGGGCATCAATTTTATGGGACCATTTCTCCCTCATTTGGCTATCTATACATTTTGGTAGCCGTAGACTATGTATCCAAATGGGTTGAGGCAATTCTATGTCGAAATAATGATCATCAAACGATGATCAAATTTTTAAAAGACAATATTTTATCCCAATTTGGAATCCCAAAATCCATCATAAGTGATGGAGGTGCTAATTTTTGTAATCGACCTTTCTGGAATCTGATGAAAAAATACTTGATTTTTCACAAAATTGTAACTCCATACCATCCACAAACTAGTGGATAGGCTGAATTAGCTAATCGGGAGATCAAATTAATTTTAGAAAAAATGGTAAATCTAGATTACAAAGATTGGTTGTCAAGACTAATTGATGCACTTTGGGCATATCGTACTACTTTTAAACAATTTTGGGCATGTCTCCTTACTGATTAGTTTATGGAAAGTCTTGTTACCTACCTATGGAATTGGAATCTAGGACATACTAGGCTATTAAGGCAATGAACTTTGACATGGACAAAATCGGAATAGCAAGAAACCGTAAGATTAACAAATTTGAGGAATTGAGAAATGAAGCATATGAAAATGCTAAGATTGCAAAATTTAGGATGAAAATTTTTTATCACAAGAACATAGTGCGAAAGTCTTTTGAACCTGATCAAAAAGTTCTGCTTTTCAATTCAAGACTCCGCCTTTTTCTTGGTAAGTTGAAGTCAAAATGGATTGGACCATACATTGTCAAAAAAAGTGTTTGAACATGGGCCAGTGGAAGTGGAGAACCCATTGAACGGTAATATCTTTACCGTCAATGGTCAGCGATTGAAACCCTTTGTGGAGGACTTTGTCAAAAATATGGAGACCATTCTTTTAATGGATCTAGGACATCGCTTCGAGAAAAGCACCTACTGACACAAAAAGGGGCTGGGGCAGGGAAAACCCGGTCCAACCCGAACCACACCACCGCCTTCATAAGTCCCCCATCCCCTTTTCCCCTTTCTTTTTTCATCTTTGTCTTCTTCTTCACTGTTTGTGACCTTCTGTAAAATGCGACACAACCACAACAGCCTCATGACCATACTACCCGAAGACCCAGTCCTTTGTCTCATGATCTACGTGTGTTTAATCTATTTGTACATGGCTATGCTTCTTCTGCCTACACTCAGAATCAAGAGTTTTCATCCTAACCTAGATTTGCAATGAGATATTTGATTTGTGTATTTTGCTTGTAGGTTTTAGCTAATGAACAAGATCTCTACCGTTCAACCTCATCTCTAAAGGTCACCATATTAGTAAATTCGAAACATTGGGGACAATGTTCAGTTTAGGTTAGGGGGAGAGAACTATAGTTTGTATGTGCCCATAGAAAATTTTTAAATTTGTGTTGTTGTTGTTGCTGTTCTTGATCAAATTGTGTACTGTATTTTGACTACCATGTTTTGCATTTTGATGGTTATGTTTGTGGGTCATCTCTGATCATTTTTGTGACTGACAGACGTTAAAGAACCAGATAGTGAGTCTTAATAGTATAGAAAACATGAATGTTAAACTTTTTTGGTTTAGTATGGGAGTTCTACGCACTTTTCCTTGGATGTGCATACTGTGATCATGAGAAAAACAAGATTGGTAAGAAAAAATGAGATCCGAGAATAGCAAGAGAAAAGCCCGGTGCGGCAGAAGCACTTTTGTTAAACACCGTCGTGCCAAAAGACTTGGTGCTTGTAAACAGTGGGGTAGAGTCTTTCACGAGAAGAAATATAACTAATATTTTGAACCAATTTTTGGTGCGCACACAATCGATTAGACTGGATAGTGAATGGACAAAATAAGGATTATCCTAACACGCCATCCTATTCTGGTACTCTACTTAACTGGTTTGTGAGAGAGGAAATTGGGAGAGTTAGTAGTTGTTCAAAAGGCACAGAGACGAATGAAGACACAGATTAAAATTTTTTTAAAAACTATGGAAAAATGTACTTTTGTTGGGGATGAAAGCCAAGGGTCCGAATTTTTGTAAAAAAGTGTAAAAATTCTTTGTATTTTGTATAAACTCTTTTGACTAAAATGAAAACATGGGCCGAGTAAGGAACTTCCCGAAATACCAACCTACAGCGTGGGTAGGGATTTGTCCTGAAACGCCATGAAATTGGTTCAAATTTTTTATTAATAAACTTCTGTGATTGTGTGTAGAGTAGTGCAGAAAATTTAAAATTTTGGTTCAACGTTCGAACGCCAATTGACGTTCGAATGTCGCTTGCTTACAGTACTCAGCCTCTGATGAAGTCTCTGATGGAAACAAAAGTACTGGGAGCTCAGTCCATTCGAACGCCAATAGCACGTTTGAACGCGATTAATGTTCAAATGCCAATAGCACGTCCGAACGACAGGAGCTTACAGTACTTTGGTTTATGATAGAACTCAAAAGTACTGGGAGCTCACCATGTTCGAACGACATTTAACATTCGAACATTTTTGTTAAAATTCTTCTACAAATGTTTGAACGACATGAACGTTCGAATGTTCCTTCTCAGACTATAAAAGCCTGAATCGTCTTCCCCATTCAAATCCCCAAAATCCTCAAAAATCTTCCAAACCCTAGAACTCCTTTTCACTCCCCAACCCCTCAAAACTCCACCCATTCCTCAATTCTACTAGAAATCGATCATCCCAAACTCATTTCCACACCCAAAATCTTCATCTTCATAAGAAAACTCAAGATTTTCACACCCTCTCAAGCTCAAAATTGAGAAAAACACAATGCCTAAGGTTAAGCTTCCTGCAAGGTGCAATCCACCAATAAGCCAGAACCCAACTTTGTAGAAGAAGTGATTGAGGAAAGAGATGGGAGGCAAAGGAGGAAAAGGTACGATCGAACAAGGTTTCCCAGTTCGCTCAAAGCCGAAAGGTACGAGAATTTCTTTCAAAACCATGCTATATTCTGTGACAGGGATGTAGTTGTTACTGACTT
Organism: Ilex paraguariensis; assembly: GCA_963454935.2. Taxonomy (NCBI): domain Eukaryota; kingdom Viridiplantae; phylum Streptophyta; class Magnoliopsida; order Aquifoliales; family Aquifoliaceae; genus Ilex; species Ilex paraguariensis. Next base: position 22,138 of record CAUOFW020005097.1, on the reverse strand, counting down.
CGTGGAATTGGGAATTTTGGAGGAAATAGAGAAGAGGGAATGGGTGTGGTTTTTGAGAAATGGTGGGGATGCCGTTGTTGACTTGGTAAGGGAGTTCTACTCCAACGCCGAGATCATCAACGGTGCCATCCGGACATACATGAGGGGCACCCACATTGATGTAGATGAGGAGTATATTTTGGAGCTAAGGAAAGAGGTGCCTTGGGTGCAAAACGCAACTTACCCACCAAAAAATAATGTTGCGTTGGATAGGGTTGGGAAGGAATTGACAGGAATGACTGACTTTTCATGGGGAGGAAGGAAGATTTTTGAAACAAGGGGAGCTCACCGACAAGTACAAAATGCTAAATTTGATTGCGGTGTCTAACTTTGCCCCATAGGAAGGAAAAATGAGATTTTTCCTGAAATGGCTCGCTTGCTTTATGCACTAGGGAGAGGGCATAACATCGACCTCCCCTTATTGATTCTGAATGAAATGAAAAAAGGGTGTGATGCGAAGAGGAGTGCACTCCCTTTTGACATTTTGGTGACTGAGATATGCATTGATAATGAGGTCAGGGTGAGGCCTGAAATGGAAGTTCAAAAGCCAATGGGGCCACTAAACAAAGGCTCTTTCAAGAGAAGCCAAGGACATAGGGGCACCCAGTGCCAAGACAAGAGGTGCCACCTCCCCAAGGAGGCAAAGTGCAGGATGAGCTTGACCGGGAAAAAGAAAGAAAGATGGAGGAAGAAAGGGACCAAGCACCTACGCAAGAGGCAGGACCCAGCTCTAGCACCCGGAGATCACTGAGAGATATTATGCTTGGCATCAAGGCCAACCATGCCAAGATTCTTCGATAGCAGGAGGAGATCCGTGACTATTTGAGGGGTGGGCCTGGTGGTGCTAGTGGAGTTGGTGGTGCTGGTGGAGATGGAGGAGAGGATTGAGATGATTATTTATGTTCAAGAGTTTGGAGTGGTTGATTTCTATTCTTGTTTGGGGTTGTTTGTTGTCCCTTCTTTGAATAATTTCTGGGAAATTTCTATACTGTTGTGGAGGAGTTTATTCCTGATAATTCTTGTAGATGTTTGTTTCTTGTCTATGATTTCTTTTTTTTGGGGATATTTTGTAAATAATGGTGGATAGTTGTATTGGTGGATGTTTATCTTTGTTTTTTTTGTGGATAGTTGAAGCTATGTTTTGAATAGATGAAATGAATCATTGACATTATTGTAGACACATCATCCTTTATGAAATGAATGGTTCAATTTTTCTCTCTTATTTGTTTAAAATGCATCTATAGGATTAGCACTTTAATTCTTGTTAATAAATAACAAAACAGATGTGGATGTTAAGATTGCTTGTGAAAATGACTAAGCACATGATCAGTTTGACACCTCGACTTAACAACCAAGACCTAAATCTCATTTTTTTGAAACCTGGTACTATGTCTATGCTTAAATTGTCAAATGTACATAAGTATTTGTTATTCTTGAGGTACAAGGTGATCAGACTCGAAAATGGAATCGCTATATAACCTACATTCCTTGAAACACCCGACATAATCAGTGGAGATGACAAAGAAAACCATGTTAAGTCTTGAGCTTTACGGTGCCTTTTGAGAGGATATCAACAATTACTCAAACTAAGCTCTTTCACTTCCGATCTCTTTCAATAATCTCATTAACTTTGCTTCGATTGACGCATCTAAAGTGATCTATTTTCATAACCCACAAGGAATTTTTGCATACACGTACATATGCACATACTTAAGAAAGGATCTTAGGCCATCATTGGATCGACTTTGAGCCTTAGCTAATTCTTTTACAAAAGTATATCCCTAGTCAGCCATGCTTGAGCCTTAAATGAATGAATTTTTTTTTTTCAAAAAATCCATGTGATAACCAAGCCACAAAAGTATATATTTACCATAACTTGCTATCTAATTTCTTGCACCATCTTGCATACCAATATGATACAGAAAGGCAAGAAAAATAGAAAAGACAATGGTGGCTACTATTCATTAAAAGGAAAATTGGTGGAAACAGCCGAAAGAGAAAAGATACTATGAGACAAGGAATTGTCAAGAAAGTGAAAAATGAGAAAAATAAAAGAAAGAAATCCCATTCCCGGGCGAAGTGTCGAGAAGCTAGAAAGAGGTGTGCAACACTGCATAAAGAGATGACTTTTGATCACCATTGACGTCATTTCATTAGCCATTGACCTCTGGCCCCATTATAACCTACGAAAAGCACTAGGTGATCTCAAGTGTGATGCATATGTATGTTGTCTACTACAAGTAGGGTATGTTAACTAGAATTTCTTTATTTGCATCAATATTCTTCCATGAGATTATGCCAAGGTTAAGTCTATTTTCCTCAAAACTTCACTCCTATACTAATTATGCATGAGATTTTTTGAATGGCTATCTTCTGATCACATGCCCTTTTGAGAGATAAGTCACTATAATTGGAGCGATTTGTTTTGCTGAGAGCATTCTGAGAAAGGTTTGTGAAATCAAAGCTATCCATGGAAGGTGGAAAAAGGGAAATGATTGTTATATACCAATTCTTGTTTCTATAATGACCATCCTACTACTTAGAGAATTTCAAATGCTAATGTGAGAGGTGCTAATTTTTGCATAGAGTGAGTACCAATGGAAGAGAAATGTAGGTGATAAGTCATGATTGAGGGTTGAGTGTCCTAACGACCATGATGCTAATTCATTTTTAGTCAGCAATCTCACATACACACTTGTTCAACTGAAGTTTGTGGGTAGTTTTACTAAAAAGCCTCACGAGGCAACACTCGTCCATTAGGGTAAACCTAGTAGTTTAGCGGCTTGTTGCATAAGCTAAATGTAACCGGATGGCCAACGAAAAAGGCATTTACATTTCATTGTTCATATATTACTAGAGACTAGCAATATTTAGGTTGGGGGGGTGTGATTAGTACTTAAATGTAGCATATTACTATGCCTTTTTAGGACTAATTATACTCTGATGGAGTTTAAATGATGAAATTTCAGGTTCTAAACTGAAAAAAGGGTTCAAGGGTAATAAAAATCACACTTGAATGTAACACCAGCACATTAGGGAACAAAGTTAGAGAAGCTTGGAACAAAGTCAAAACGTTCGAACGCCAACTCATGTTCAAATGCTCATTTGAACTATGACAAAACCAGTCTGTTGAGACACAATGTGTTTTAGTCAAGCACCAGGACCTTGAGGTACTTGACTACCATGTTCAAATGCCAACTAACGTTTGAATGTGCACTCGAATTGTTTGAAGTCCAGACTGATGGAACATGACGTGTTACAACAAACAAGGAAGAAAGTGCACTTGAGTACCACGTTCGAGTGCCATTCAACATTTGAACGTCCCTCGGAATCATTTGAAGTACAGACTTCTGCATAGAGTGTGGAAATGAACTTCATAGAAGACCACTTGAGTGGAAAAGGTCAGAACCCATCTAGCGTTTGAACGTTTGTAAAGCAAGACCAGAAGACACGTTTGAACGTCAGACAACGTTCAAATGCTCCGAAAGCAAAACAGAAGACAACGTTTGAATGTCGATTCACATTCGAACGTCCTCCACAGACTGCCTGCAGAATAATTGGTTCCCATGGGCGGCAAATACTATTCACTTATCCTCTCTTATCTCCTACCCCCTCCCCTTCCTTGCCTATAAATACTCACATGTTGGGAGCTTGAGAAAGGAATTCTTCCTCTTGTAGAGTAAAGGGAGAGCAATCTTTTTTTCTTGTAAAGTAAGAGAGTGTTTAGTAATCTAGTTCTTGAACATTTCTTGTTTATGTTTTCATTTTGCATTTATATTCCACTTGCTCATTGGATGATTGAATGCATCTAACAAAGTTGAGGTACTTTGTATAACCAAGGGCTCCTTTTATGATACGGATGACTCTTGCATAGAAAGACCGTTGGTTCAAGGCAAGCACCCCAGCTAGTTCTTCATGACAACCTTTCAATCTCCACTATTATTGCACTTTATTCAAAGGATGGACCATTAATTCCCTGGTTGGATGCCTTGTAGAAACTCTTGCTTGTTTGTAGACGGGTTAAGTCTCGGCACAGACAATTTTTGTAAACTTATAGAAAGTCATCGGAATCATGTGCTTAATTCTCATAGTCCATCTTTATCTTCCGATTAACTTGCTGTTGACATGAGAGTTAATTTAGTTATAAAGCACAAATATAATAAACCGGATAGTCAATTACATGTCCTGATCCTCGAACTAAAGGGTGGCTGTTAGATTTTGAGAATCTTATGTTTTGTATAGAAAACTTTTGAAAAGAATCTTCTATTCTGTTTAAGAAACCCTATCACTCCAAACTCTCGAAATTTCCAGTTACTTGGTCTCTATTTTTGCTTACTTCAAAACATCAATCATAGTTCCCTGTGGATTTGGCTCCGGACTTAACCGGATTATTACTACAACTTGACCGCTTGCACTTGGGTGTACACATTTTGGATCAAATCATCCACCACAAAACTTTCACCAATGGAATAATCTTTGTGCAAAGAACATTCTCCTTGTGACCCAAAATCTTTGTTGGCTACTCAACGTAGGATGAGTCTTCACTTAGCTAAATGGGTTCCATAGTCAACGCATGTGATGTATCTGGAAAATACTTTTAGAGTATAGATACATGAAACACATTATGAAGTCATGATAAGTCTGAAGGTAAAGCCAAACGATATGCCACGACTCCAATCCATTCCACAATCTGAAACATACCAATGTAGCATGGACTTAACTTGCCTTTTTTTCCCAAACTGTACAACACCTTTCCAAGAAGAAATTTGCACGAAAGCACGGTCGTTTACCTCAAACTCCAAGTACTAAATTCATTCTAGTACCCCTTTGAGCTTCACTCTTGATCTTCTCCAACTATACATCAAATCATTGAGCTTCAGGGATTCTGTCCACCAATTTCGGTTTTAAGGTCAAATTGGCAAGTAAAGCTGTAGTTTCCCTAACTTTCAGATGAGCCCTAATAGACTTCAAATTGAAAAACATACCTCTTCGAACCACTTGTAAATGTGTTAGACTCCCTGATGACTTTCTGCTCAATGCGTCAGCTACTACCTATGTTTTTTCTGGTTGATAATGAATAATATAGTTATAGTCTTTAATCAATTCAATCCACCTTCATTGCCTCAAGTTCAGCTCCTTTTGTGTAGATAAATATTTCAAACTCTGATGGTTAGTGTAAATTTCATAGGTTACACTATAAAGAAAATGTCTTCACAATTTCAAAGCAAACACAATAGCAATCAATTCTAAATCATGTGTAAGGTAATTATGCTCATGGGTCTTTAACTGCCTAGACACATATATAATTACCCTTAAATGCTGCATTAACACACACCCCAAGCCATGGTGAGACGCATCACTGTATATGACAAAACCTTCACTTCCTGCTAGAATAGTCAATACTGGAACTAAAGTAAACCTATTCTTCAATTCCTAAAAACTTTATTCACATCTGTCGGTCCAATCAAACTTCAGCCCTTTACGAGTTAATTGAGTCAAAGGCATAGCAACAATTGAGACTTTGCATAAATCTTTTTGAATAATCAGCCATCCCCAAGAAACTTCAAATTTTAGTCATCGACTTTGGCTTTTCCCATTAACCAAAGTTTCAATCTTTGATAGATCAACACGAACGCCATTATTTGAGATAAAATGGCCTAAAAACACAACACTACTCAACTAAAACTCACACTTGCTAAATTTAGCATACAATTTTTTGTCACACAAAATCTGTAATACCCACTCTCAAGTGATGCTCATGCTCCTCCACACTTTGAGAATAAACCAAAATTTCATCAAAAAAGAAAATGACAAGTAAGTCTAAGTAAGGTTGGAATACACAGTTCATTAAATCCATAAATGTGGCCGGTGCATTAGTTAAACCAAATGGCATAATCAAAAACTCATATTGGCCATTCCTAGTCTGAAAAGTTGTCTTGGATATATGTCACTATCCTTCACCTTCAATTGATGGTATCTTGATCAAAGATAAATCTTTGAAAACACCTTGGCACCCTATAATTGGTTCAACAATTCATCAATATGTGGCAGAGGATACTTGTTTTCGAATAGTTACCTTATTCAGTTATTGGTAGTCAATACATAACTGCATAGTACCATCATTTTTCTTAACAAATAACACCAGAACACCCCATGAAGATACACTGGTTCGAATAAACACATGTCTAACAATTCCTATAACTGCACCTTCAACTCTTTCAATTCAATTGGAGTTATACAATATGGTGCACTTCAAGTTGGACTAGTGCCGAAAATCAACTCAATGGTAAATTCAACTTCTCGATCAACTGCTACACCTAGCAATTCCTCAGGAAATACATCAATAAAATCATATATAATAGGAATATTTTCCAACTTAGAACCACCCTTATGAGTATCCTTCACATATGGTAAGTACACTTGACACCCTTTCCTTAATAATTTTCTAGCATTTATTGCATAAATTAATGTCGTAGGAGTAAGAACCATAAAATCGAAACACAAGCATATACGGAACTCGAAATACTACTTCCTTATGGAAGTAATCTATGGAAGCATGATATGAAGAAAACCAATCCATACCTAGGATCAAAACAAAATCTAGGATGTCTAATGGTAACAAATCCACTAATAACTCCATGTCACCCACATGCATAAATACAACTCCTATAAACAGTCTCTTCCATTACCACCTCACCCATCGGGGTAGAAATAGATAACCCACTATCCAAATGGGTAGAGGGTCTGTATACATTCATGGAAAAATGATAATGATACAAATGAATGTGTAGCACAAAAATCTATAAGTATTGTGTTGCACCAAAAATAAAAAGCATATCTGTAACCAACTCTGGTGCCGCTTGGGCATCATGTTGCATCATCACAAACACCCTTCCTCCTGTCCCTGATCTGCTCGAGGAACCGCTGCCCTTACCTTGAGATCTTCTTACAGAACCTCTTCCACCAGGCACTAACCATTGACGATGCAGCAGCTAAAAGTTGTGGACAATCCCACTACAAATGACCTAGCTGCCTACATGTAAAATATCTCTGTTGAACATCTGTCTGAGATAACGTACATTCCCTGGCAAAATGTCCTCCCCTACCATATCTACAGCAAACATTTCCTATGCTACGACCACTAGATCCACCCCTACTTTGAGGGGAAGATTGTTGACTAACAAAATCCTGTCTTCTTCCTTGTATAAACTGTCCTGGCCGACCTTTCAAAGGATTGTTTGATGCTAAAAAACTCTTCCCACTCAGACTTGGGTATCCTCCACTATAAGTACTGTTGTCTGAATTTGATATTGAACATTTACGTGCTAGTATACACGATCAACAAGTAATAAAGTGATAAGTAGAGTATCGTTCCCACGGAGAAATATTGCTAATAATATCCAAGTACTAACTTTGTATCAATTCAATTTTATTTAAACAATTGAAATTGAACTATGAAATGACTAAATCTAAACTTAATAATGAAGGGTTGAATTTATCGGGTAAAAGAACTTAAGATTACAACTTTTCCTAATGCTTCATATAAATCTTTCTAACTCTCTTTCCAGTTAATTAATCAAAATAAGTTGTTAATTGAGAACTCAAAGTTATTTATCAAACCTCTTCCGATAGTTAGATAAAATTATCTATCCCAATTAAATTACTATATTCCTATGCAAAATAATTTGGAATAGATTCATTAAGTTCAAAGTCTCATGAAAGTTACACACGACATATATGTATATTTCTATCCTATACACAAACCCAACAATTCAATCCTAAGAAGAATTAATCAGACGTATGTTATCATATTTCGATCTAAACCTAGAATTCATCTCCCAATTTCATATAGGTTATCAAATTAATTTTTGGCCACACAATCATACATCAATCACAAAATATGACAAAAAACTCATATAAGATCAATAAGAACTAGAATTGAGAGTAGATTAATTTAACTAGACATAGGTTTCGTTGCAATCTTGATAATAATTTAGTTCATAACGTAATTGAAGAACATCATTCTAAAATTTAACAACATCTGAGAAAATCAAGACATAAAAATAAGAGAAAAGAATGAAAACTTACGTACAATCTTCAATTCTTCTCTAGCCTTCAAGACCAATCTTCTTCGTGTCGATTCCTTCGATTATTGTCTTCAATTTTTTATCAACTCTTGGTCTTTCTCAGATGTTTTCAGCCCCCAAAATTCATAATATATCATCCCCACACAAACCCTAGCGTATATGTAGCATTAGAGTCCAATTTCGGGTCAAAAATAAGGTAAAATTCGTGTCACGGACCAACACAAGTGCGGGGGTGCCAAAAATCAATGCAGGGGCACCATTTGTACAGTAGGATGGCGCAGGGGTGCCAATGGTGGCACAAGGGCGCGCCGCCCCCTCTGTAGGCCTAAAATGCCCTTTTATGTCCTCTTCCAAAAATTCACCCTTTTGGATCCAAATTGACTTTGTTTCTTCCGAATTGATCATGATTCCTTCCAAACTATCATCCCTACGAAATAACATCAAAACACACAAAATAAATAAAAATTAACATAAAATAATTGAAAACTTGTAATTTCATCAAACCGAAAATACTCAATTCGTAGGTATAAAACCCACTCATCAAATACCACCAAACTTGAATCTTTGCTTGTCCTCAAGCAAAATACTAAGAACAAAAACTATAAAAAATAATTCTAACAATCAACTACTCAAAAAATGGATCAATATAAATATTAATAATGGCCACAAAAGTTACTACAAATAATAATTCCTGAAAAACTTCAACATAGTGCAAAGTCTATCAATTTAACATACTCCTTAATTTTACTTCTGATCATGACCCTTTAAATACATGGACATATCTGGACTATCAAGCTAGTCATCACCCAAATACATTTACGTAATTAAATGCTTCATAGGAGATACTTAATATCAACTCTATAAACTTACATTTCACATCAACCTCCACTCATTAAGGCAAATATATAAATAGAAGGGCCAAAGATTTTTTATTTTTTATTTATCTTTCACTCTTTTTTTTATTTTCGTTTGGTGAGTGCATTTTATTCTCCATCTCACCTCCTATTGAGCGAGTGCGTTTTACGCTTCATCTCACCTTTTCTTGAACGAGTGCGTTTTACGCTCTATCTCATTCTCAACATGTGTTTATGAGTGAGTGCATTTTACGCTCCATCTCTATTCACCATATGCCCCCCTTTTTTTTCTTTCTTATTTATTTATTTTTACTCATGAAGGATCAAATCAAAATAACAGTGTAAAATTAACTAGTATATCAAACTATAGACTCAACATGTTCATCAATTTTCCTTAAATTAACAATTAATCCCATTTATCATTGGCCGTAATCAATTTCAATCAACTCATTGCTCAAGTTGCTTTAAAACATGTTATTTAAGTGCAAAACATGCTATCTAAATGCATACCTAATAAATCAAATGCAAATAAGAAAACACCCCCCAAACTTAAACTAAAAATTGTCTTCAATGTATAAAGTAGAAAAAATTAAGACAGAGGACTTTCCTGAGACTTCACTAGGTGGCATCATCGTCAGCGTCTTCATCGTCCGCTGAGTCGGGAGTATAATCGGGAAACATAGGTGGACTAGGAAACTGTACTGGAGATGTGCCCGAGTTGAATCCGCAATTGTTAAACATTTGGACTAGTGTGGAATTGAATTCCATTTAATACTTCATGAATGAGTCCATTCGATGTGCAAGTCAATCATTACGTCTAGCTTCCCGTCGAGATTCCCTACGTAGCTCTTGTGTCTCTTTGCATAACTCCTGTGTGTCTCGACACAATCCACACATCTCAACAACTAGATTCTCCATAGGTGATTGAGATGTGGCAATAGTAGGTTGAGGAGGCTCCAATGGTTGTCCTGAATTTTGAGGCATATCCACCATAACAAACCCAACACCCCTATGATTAGAAAAACCTCCCTTCCATACCTTAAAATGGCTAATGATTTGATGATCAATTGGCACTTGCGGTTGTTGAACTAATTCATCACCTGTCCATGTGACTTTGCTTTCTTCCATAATTCTCACATTAATGATGGGTGAGGCAATCCGGTACTTGAACCGCTCTTAATAGCCTTTGAGATCCCCACATTAATGGTTTTTCCTGTGACTATGCAATATAGCAATATAGCCCTATCTCGGAGTATTTCTGAAAAGTGTGTAGTAGGCATTAGCTTAGCACAGAGAAAGTAGTACCATGCCTTCCCAAGCCGGCTCAGCTCACTGTGTGAAAAGTGAACCTTCTCTGTCCCCTTTAATGTCCACTTAGCACCCAGCTTACATAGACAATTGATCACCTCCTCCAAGTCAAGTTCTTCAATTCTGTATTGTGTATACTTTTCATCATCTGACATATTTTCTATGTTGTAATAAGCATTGATGCGTTCCTTGGCAAATGACACTGCTCTACCCCAAACTTGAACAACATGGTTGTCGCACTCCTTGGCATTGGCATAAAATTCTTTTAAAATGGGGATTAGGGTGGCCTCCGGCTGTTCTCTGAAATCCAACCAACCACGCTCCATAATCATGTCATGTACACACCCATCATACGTTGCATCTGGGCAAAGACCGTGTTCAAGAATTAATACTTTTTTTACCAACCATGTATGAAATCTCTTCGACGCCACTTCGCTAACAAATCTCTTGTTGTCGTATGTCTTGGAAGATTTAGAGGTTTCCCCTCTTTGGCTTTTTGAAGACATGTTGGATATGCAATGCTAAGCCCTCACAACAACTTAAATTAGTTCACAAAGTAGCTAACTAATGTTTGTTTCCTCTTGGGTAATTTAACAAACACCTTGTGTGCATTGCTCAATGCTTCAACAATAAGCTATCCCCAAATCGTATGAGCACCACCAAAGAAGACACCCAACAATCTCTCACAATTATTTAAATAAACTTAAACATCACCCATGGAGAATGAATGAGAATGATACCTTAAACTGAAAAGTTTTGTCTTTACCCATGGAGAATGGAATATCACTTGTTGCTAGTTGATGCTCATTGATTCCACTTGAGAGGTGAGAATGTTGCGTTAAAGAGGTGGAGATAATGATTGGGTGAAATTTTTGGATGAATACGAGTGGGTGGGTATGTATGTTTAGAGGTTTGAAATGTTATGGTGGTGATAGGAGGTGATTTGGGTTGATGTATGTAGAGCAGATGGGTATTTTATAATGCTGAAAATTTGAGTTTGGGAGCTGTTTTTTGGTGTTTTTAATGCTGAGAATCTGGTTTTGCGAGCTGTTTTTGAGGTGTAGAATGCTGAAATTCTGAGCTGGTGGCTGATTTTTGATGTGGAGAATGCTGAAAATCTGACCTGGGAGCTATTTTTTTGATGTGGAGAATGTTGCCTGACGTGTTTGGGGCTGGATAGGCGCGTAGGGGTGCCAGAAATGGTGCCTAGGCGCTGGGTTTCTGCCTTGGTTCAGCCTCCAGACTCGCTGGGGCGCCAGCTAGGGCGCCTAGGTGCTAAATTTTTGCTTTGGATCCTCCTCGTTCTTGTTCAAACTCCGTTTTTCTTCACTCTTTTATTTAATTTGATATTTCTTTTCGATAATTGATACCTACAAGCAATTAACCCACTATTAAAAATGTATTAATAATCAAGAACTAAATTGACAAAAACAAAGAATTAAAAATTAAAATTAAAACTTGGGTTGTCTCCCGAATAGTGCTTGGTTTAAAGTCATCAGCCTGACTATTCCCTAGTGTCATTCTGGATCGGTGAGAGTTATTGTGGTCTTTTGACGATCCACGTCGCCACCCCAATAGTGTTTCAATCTTTGCCAGTTCACCTTAAACGTTCTCTTCGAGTTGGGTTCTTCGACTTTAATTGCTCCATGCGGGAATACTTTAGTAACCAGAAATGCTCCCGACCACCTTGATTTGAGTTTACTCGGGAAGAGTTTTAACCTTGAATTGAACAGAAGTACTGCTTGTCCCAGTTGAAACTTCTGCTCAATGTTCTTCTTATTATGCCACCTTTTTACCTTCTCTTTATAAAGCTTTGCGTTCTCGTGTGCTTGGAGACGGGACTCATCCATCTTATTCAGCTGTAAGAGATGCTTCTCACTCGCTGTATGCAAGTCAAAATTAAGTTTCCGAATAGCCCAATATGCACTATGCTCTAATTCTACCGGCAGATGACAAGCTTTGCCATACACCAGCTTATATGGAGACATCCCAATTGGTGTTTTATACGTTGTTCGATAGGCCCACAAGGCATCATCTAGTTTCTTCGACCAATCTTTTTGGTTGGGATTAACGATTTTCTCCAGAATCCGCTTCACTTCTCTATTCGAAACTTCGGCCTGGCCACTAGTCTGGGGGTGATAAGCTATGGCAATCTTATGGGTAACCCCATATTTAGTGAGAAAAGCTACAAAATATTAATTACAAAAATGCGTACCTTCATCGCTAATGATCGCTCTCGGTGTACCAAACCTCGTGAGGATGTTTTTTCGGATGAAATTTAACACCACCTTTGCATCATTGGTAAGCAAAGCATCTGCTTCAACCCACTTAGATGTAATGCACCGCAACTAATATGTAAAGGTTATTGTACAATGATGGAAACGGCCCATGAAATCTATACCCAAACGTCAAAGATCTCAACCTCCAAGATATTATTTAAGGGCATCTCATGTCGCTTGGAAATATTTCCAGTGCATTGACATCTGTCGCACTTTAATGCGAAAAAATGGGCATCCTTGAAGAGAGTTGGCCTATAAAAACATGATTGAAGGACTTTTGTTGCGGTTCTCTCTCCCCCATAATGTTCTCCATAACATGATGAGTGGCAATGCTGCAATATTCCTTCGATTTCTTCCTGGGATACACATCTTATTAGCATCTGATCTGCACATTATTTAAATAGGAATGGTTCATCCTAGATGTAATGCTTCACCTCGTGCAAGAAATTCTTCCTTTGTTGGGTGATCATTTTAGGGGGAAGCACATGACTCACTATATAGTTCACATAATCTGCATACCATGGTGCTCCCTTTGCAACATAGAATAGTTGCTCATCCGGAAATGATTCATTGATCATTACATCGTCATCCTTTTTCTATCCAGTTTTCTTAAGTCTAGAGGGATGATCTGCCACTTGTTTTTCTGTCCCCTTTATGTCCCTAATAACTAGATCAAACTCTTAAAGGAAAAGAACTCATCGAATTAATCGTGGCTTGGCGTCCTTTTTTGAGATCAAATACTTAATGGCAGAATGATCTGTGAACATTATATCCTTGGTACCAATGAGATAGGATCGAAATTTATCAAAAGCAAAAATAACTGCTAATAATTCTTTCTCAGTGGTTGTGTAGTTGAGTTGTGCATCTGATAACGTCTTGCTAGCATAATAGATAGCATGAAACATTTTTTATTTTCGTTGACCTAAAACTATTCCAACTGCAAAGTCGCTAGCATCGCATATTAGCTCAAATGACAAATCCTAATTTGGTGCCACTATCACGAGGGCAGTAATGAGCTTCTTTTTTAACACCTCGAAGGCCTCTATGCATGCCTTATCAAAAAGGAAAGGTATGTCTTTTTCTAAAAGGTTGCATAAAGGATTCGTGATCTTGGAGAAGTCCTTTATGAATCATCCATAAAATCTGGCATGTCCCAAAAAACTCTGAATTCCCTTGACTGATGTCGGTGATGGTAGATTTTCAATAGTCTCTATTTTTGCCCTGTCCACCTCTATCCCAATAGCAGAAAATTTATGTTCCAGAATAATGCCTTCTTTAACCATGAAATGACACTTTTCCCAATTCAATACCAAGTTTGTTTCCACAAATCTTTTCAGCACAAGAGTTAGGTTCTCTAAATATAGGTCAAAGCTATCTCCAAATACCAAAAAATCATCCATAAATACCTCAAGATTTTGCTTGACCATATCGAAGAATATTGCCATTATGCATCGTTGAAACGTTGCAGGTGCGTTGCATAATCCAAAAGGCATTCTTTAGAATGCACAGGTTCCATAAGGGCAGGTAAACGTAGTCTTCTCTTGATCCTCGGGTGCTATGGCTATCTGATTATAACCGGAATAACCATCCAGGAGGCAGTAGAATGTATGCTCAACCAATCTGTCAAGCATCTGATCAATGAATGGTAGAGGGAAGTGGTGTTTTCGAGTTGCCTTATTGAGTTTGTGATAATCCATACATACTCGCCACCTAGTCACTGTCTGTGTTGGAATTAACTCATTGTTCTCAATGGACACTACCGTCATGCCTCCTTTCTTAGGAACACATTGAACTGGACTAACCTATGAACTGTCTGAGATAGGGTATACAATTTCGGCATCCAACCACTTAATGATTTCTTTCTTGACCACCTCCTTCATGATAGGATTTAATCGTCGTTGTTGCTCAATCACAGGCTTAGCATCATCTTCAAGCAAAATTTTGTGCATACATATTGAGGGACTAATACCCCTAATATTTGCGATAGACCATCCTAAAGCCATTTTGTACTCACGAAGAACTCGCAATAGCTTACTTTCCTGAAATTCATCAAGTGAAGTAGAAATAATAACAGGTAAAGTAAAAGAACCACCCAAATATGCATACCGCAAATCATTTGGAAGAGGTTTAAGCTCCAACACGGGTGGTTCTTCCATAGATGACTATACACGAGTAGAGCTTCCCAAATGATCCAAAGTCTCAAATTATTGCTTGAACTTGACAACCCGTGGAGTAGCATTAAACCACTGAACATATTCTAGAGGAGCATGGTGGTCTGAAACAGTGGAATTAACAAGTGATGCCTCAAGGGGATCTGAAATACAGCTCCTTTCAAATATCTCATTTACTGTATCTTCCATCAAATCAACCCAAAAACATTCCTCTGCTTCCTTAGGAAATTTCATAGCTGAAAATACATAAAATGTCACCTCTTCATCTTGGACTCGCATAGTTAGTTCACCTTTTTATACATCGATAAGTGTTCTCCCTGTTGCTAAGAATGGTCGCCCAAGAATAATAGGTATTTCTCTATCTTCCTCACAATCTAAGACTATGAAATCAGCTGGAAAAATGAACTTGTCCACTTTAACTAGAATGTCCTCAATTATGCCCCTTGGATAAGTGAGTGATCTATCCGCAAGCTGCAATGTAACATTCATTGGTTTTGCTTCATTTAAACCCAATTGCTAATAAATTGAGAGTGGCATTAAGTTAATACTAGCTCCCAAGTCACATAATGCTTTTCCAAAAAATTGACTGCCTATTGTGCATGGAATTGTAAAGCTACCTGGATTTTTGAGCTTTGATGGTAGTTTCTTTTGAAGAATAGCACTACACTCCTCCATAAGTGCTACTGTCTCAAAATCACCCAGTTTTCTCTTCCTTGACATAATTTCCTTCATAAATTTAACGTAGCTAGGCATTTGCTCAAATGCATCTACGAAAGGGATATTAATTTGGAGTTTCTTAAACACTTCCAAAAATTTGAAGAACTGTTTATCCAATTTCTGTTTCTGCAAACGTTGTGGAAATGACATGGGAGGTACAATAGGACTCTGCTTGCCTCCCTTAGAACATGCACTTGGATCTTCTTCTTTCTTCTCATGCTCCATATTCCTACTATCTTTATCTTCATCCCCACCAACCTCTTCAAGTGATTGTTTTGGAGTTTCACCAACGACTTCAAGTAACTCTCTTCCACTTTGTAATGCAATAGCCTTGCAATGCTCCTTACCTTCCCTCTTAGGATTGATCTCCGTGTCACTCGGTAATGTGCCTTGAGGTCGGTTGTTAATGGCATTAGCAAGCTATCCCATTTGATTTTCCAGGTTTCAAATGGATACTTCTTGACTATTCATCCTTGTCTCATTCTGTGCTATGTACCTGGAAAGTAGATCCTCCAAATTCGACTTCTTTTCTTACTGTGGTGGAGCTTGATTCTAGAAGCCTGGTGAGTATGATTGTCTTGGAGCAGAAGGTTAAGCTTGATTATTATTCCATGAAAAACCTAGATGATTCCTCCAACCAGGGTTATAGTTGTTGGAATTGTTGCTATATTGTTGCCTGTTATGGTTACCAATGAATTATACCAACCCCTGGATTGATTGCGCATTGATCACTCTGATGGTTCCCAACACACAATTCATAAATGATTGCCACACTTTGAATAGGTCGTACCCCTAAAGAATCAATCTTCTTTGTCAATGTAGTAACCTGTGCAACTAATGCAGTAACTGCATCGACTTTATAAATCCCTGCTACCTTTGGCTGATTGATCCTTGCAGAGGGCCACTGATAATTGTTAGCAGCCATTGTCTCCAAAACTCGAAAGCTTCATCAAAATTTTTCCCCATTAATGCCCACCTGTAGTCACATCGATACTAGTCCAGGTAGCACTAAACAACCCATTGTAGAATATTTGAACTTGCAACCACTTAGGAATACCATGGTGAGCACATTTTTGTAGTAAGTCTTTGAATCGCTCCTAAGCTTCATAAAGAGTCTCAGAATCATGTTGTGTGAATGATGTGATGTCATTCCTCATCCTTGCAGTTTTAGCTGGTGGAAAAAATTTAGATAAAATTTTTTGAGCTAAATCTGTCCACATAGTAATAGATACCGGCGGTAATGAATGCAACCAACTCTTCGCCTTATCACGAAGTGTGAAAGGGAAAAGTCGAAGTCTAATTGCATCTTCAGAAATCCCATTGTATTTGAAGGTGTCACAAATTTCTAGAAAACTCACCGAATGATCATTTGGGTCGTCGTTAGGCAAACCCCCAAACTGCACTGAATTTTGAATTATTTGGATAGTACCTGGCTTGATTTCAAAACTGTTTGCTTGAATTGCAGGCCATTGAATGCTCGATTGTATTTCTGTAACAAGCGGCATAGCATAATCCCTTAGAAATTTCTATTCTTCTTCAGCCATAGCTTCTTGGTTGTTTACTTCTTGACACTGCTTTTGCAAGTTTCGGAGCCTTCTTTTGATTTCGTCTTCGAATGGTAGTAACTCCTGACCTGTGGATTGTGTTTGCATACAAAATTCAAGAGTGCTTATGAAAACAATTAAATAGTAAAGTAAATAAGTTTAAACTAAGATCAAATTGATTGAAATTAATATTAAAATAATTACTAGAATAAGTCCCCGGCAATGGCGCCAAAAGCTTGTTGTCTGAATTTGATATTGACAATTTACGTGCATGTATACACGATCAACAAGTAATAAAGTGATAAGTAGAGTATCGTTCCCACGGAGAAATATTGCCAATAATATCCAAGTACTAACTTTGTATCAATTCAATTTTATTTAAACAATTGGAATTGAACTATGAAATGACTAAATTAAAACTAAATCTAAAAATAATAATCAAAGGTTGAATTTACCGGGTAAAAGAACTTAAGATTATAACTTTCCCTAATGTTTCGTATAAATCTTTCTAACTCTCTTTCTAGTTAATTGATCAAAATAAGTTGTTAACTGAGAATTCAAAGTTATTTATCAAACATTTTCTGATAGTTAGATAAAATTATCTATCCCAATTAAATTACTATATTTCTATGCAAAATAATTTGGAATAGATTCATTAAGTTCAAAGTCTCATAAAAGTTACACATGACATATAGGTATATTACTATCATAAACACAAACCCAGCAATTCAATCCTACGAAGAATTAACTAGACGTATGTCATCATATTTCGATCTAAATCTAGAATTCATCTCCTAATTTCGTCTAGGTTATTAAATTAATTGTTGGTCACACAATCATACATCAATCACAAAATATGACAAAGAACTCATATAAGATCAATAAGAACTAGAAACGAGAGTAGATTAATTTAATTAGACATAGGTTCCGTTGCAATCTTAATAATAATTTAGTTCATAACATAATTGAAGAACATCATTCTAAAGTTTAACAACATCTTAGAAAACCAAAAAATAAAAGTAAGAGAAAAGAATGAAAACTTAGGTGCAATCTTCAATCTTTCTCTAGCCTTCAAGACTAATCTTCTTCTTGTTATTCCTTCGATTCTTGTCTTCAATTTTCTATCAACTCTTGGTCTTTCTCAGATGTTTTCAACTCTTAAAAGTCAGAATATATCATTCCCACACAAACACTAGCATATATGTAGCTTTAGAGTCCAATTTCGGGTCAAAAATAAGGTAAAATTCGCGTCACGGACAAACACAAGCGCGGGGGCGCCAAAAATCAGCGCAGGGGGGCCATTTGGATAGTATTATGGCGTAGAGGTGCTAGTTTTGGTGCAGGGGCGCCCCACCTCTACAGGCCTAAAATGCCCTTTCATGTCCTCTTCCAAAAATTCACCATTTTGGATCCAAATTGACCTTGTTTCTTCCTAATTGATCATGATTCCTTCCAAACTATCATCCGATGAAATAAAATCAAAACAAACAAAATAAATAAAAATGAACATAAAATAATTGAAAACTTACAATTTCATCAAATTGAAAATACTCAATTTGTAGGTATAAAACCCACTCATCAAGTACCTTGTCTTCCTAGGTCAAATCTACTACTCTTTGACTATTCACCAACCCCTCTTCTTCTTGCACATCTCTTTTTGCAATTAATGCTTTGTTGACCATTCAAGATACAACTTAACGTCTTGTGTGGAAATCAGAGATTGAATACTGAAATCCAATTCCATTTAGAACCTTCTGCATTTTTCCTCGTCATTACTCACAATAGATAGAACAAATCAGAACAATGATATGAACTTGTGCTCATAATTAGTAACCAACATATTTCCTTGAGTAAGGTGGATAACTTCATTTGCCTTCTAATACTGATAGACTAGAGAAAAAGCTTCAACAAACTGTTTCCACATCGCAACTTTATGTGTGTTGTTCCAAGTTTTGAGAAAATCAACATGCGCTCAGTAGCTTCCCACCAGTAATACTGTCTAGATGGTGGTGGTGGCGTCCAGACGGTACCCTAAACCTCCTTAACTTGCCTTTTCTCCAATTGGTCCATTTAAGCAACAAAACACCCCGATTGGCAAGCTTGGGTATCCGTCGCCATTGGAGCCCCCCTCTAGTGTCTATAAATACCCCCATTCAGTCAGGTTTCAGGAGAGTTCACCAGAGAGAATAAATTTAGAGAAAAGAAGAAGAAACCCTACCCTAAACACTTTGCAGCTAGAACTTCTTTTATTTCTACATTTATGTTTCATCCTCTTTAATTAGAGGGTTGAACCTCTCTCACTTTTGTGCCCTAGCTGGTAATAAGAGTGGGGGTGTTTTAACTATTCCTTGCGAAAGGACTTGTTGTATTTTGTTTTCTATTGTAATGGGTTTCTCATTCTTCTTGCTCGTCTATAGTAGTGAGGTGTGAGTAGTTCGTTTATACTCAGCGAAGGGTGAAAACACGTGTAATGTTGTTTAAGTTACAGAAATGCCGATGTTTTATTTATACGTTGATGTTTATATCTCCTTTAATCGATGGATGGTTATAACTATTATATGTTCATGGTTATGAACACCGAGCAAAGCTTATTGCTATATACCATTCTATCTATAAGTTATTATGTACTTCATGCATGATTCAATGATGCATGTAGTTGGGTTTTATGTAACAGTTGGGAGATTGGTTATAATGAGTTAAATTTCGCCATAGCTAATGCTTTTAATTCAATGCATAAATTTGAACTCGATCTTCATTAAATCATCAACCTGCTAGTCAGATAGCTAAAATAAACCTTTTAAATGTTTCTCCTTCATGGCTAACCTAATCAGTTGATGTAATATGGTTTAGTTACACATCAAACCTACTGATTAACTTTCCAATTAGATGGGAGTTAATTACTGTAAGGTGACATTTTCATAATCAAGCAATATATTGCATGTTGGATCCCTGAACTAAATAGTACTTTTGTTATCGTTATCAGGAGTTTAAATTATGTATTTATTTGATAATTCTAAGTTCATACCACAAACTGTTGTGAAGCACACTACAAACAAGACAATCTTACCTTTTCCATTTTAAATTTCAACAGTTAGCTGCTTGTGGGTTCGACCTTGAACTTATACCGAGAAATATTACAATTTGACCACTTATACTTGTGTGTATCATTTAATTCAGGTCATCCAACCTTCCCTAGTCCACGTATCAACTCACCAAAAATTGTGTTTGATGAAAAATGTGCACATACGCACACCCACATTGATGCAATGCCCACGAATGCAATGATTACCTACGTATATGCAAATTCAATGTGCAATTGGAATCTACAATGCCATGTTCATCCTATCACAAGCATATTATGAAAATATTCAACTTCTCAATTGTCTATTATATCATGGAGCATATAATAACACTTCACAATAGCATTAAACATGTTATATTATCTTCAATTCATATAATACACTTAATCAACTCTAGGCATTTCATCATGACCAACAAGGCACAAGTTATATAAACACAAAGCATGCCCAATTAACAAATCTCTTCATGAAATTACAAACAAGCATTTTTCTCAAAACCCAATCCTGCAAAATTGGTTCAAACATGTTCTTACAACCATTTTTCACATTTCAACTACACTAGGTATGTGTTATACATGAGCTTACATCTATAAAACCCTACTCATTTCATATTTCAACCCTAGGTTGAGAATAGACCTAGTTAGGAAAGAAACCTCACATCTTGAAGCGTAAATCCTCTTTGTCGGAGCCCCAAATACCCAAAACCAAGCTTCAAAACTTTATCCCTAAAATCCCATCTTTCAGATTGTGCAAAAACTCACATAACCTTTGGTATGTACGGGGTAGCTCTTATTGTGTAGAACAAATTTTTGTCTTTGCTCAAATGGATCTGACGATCGGATCACCGTAGATCGGAGAAGAGATGAAGAAGGGCTTGAGTTTTATCTCTCTTCGTTCACACTCTCTCTCTCTCTCTTTATTGTAATTCTTCTGGCCAAAATGGGGGAGAAATTTATATTTTCCCCCTTTATATACTCTTCAATGCTTGGCTCTTATTGAGCCACATGTCCCATCTTTTTTGATTAGATTTTGTCCCAAATGAATTAAATCTCATCCCGTGTTAAATTAAGTATATTTTATTTGAACTAAATTTAATTTATTTCCTGGGTTTTGTGAAAAAATCCAATCGCATTTATTTTAGTCTTGTAATGCATGATTGCACCATAAAACGCAAAAAATTTGACTGTCTCAAAATTAGACGAACATTGACTGGGCAGCTAATTTATGCGAGAGTTAAAGTTCTAGAAAAATTCGGGTTTTCAACCTGTACCATAACTACTAATTTACCATTTTGCATTTTTTCATAAAATTTTAAATTTTTTCGAGTTTTACAATTACACTCCAATAATATACAATTGAACAAATTTATACCAATTCTCTCATTCTTCTTTCTCTTCACTCTCCCAAATTCATATAAATGTATTATTTTTTTTATTAAATATAGTATTCTATTTTCAGCAGAGTTAAAATACTAGAAGTTGACTATTTGATTTTCTTAAGGTATTTGGGTACTATCTTCGTAAGTGCAATACGCAGACAGGTTTGAGAATCTTTATTGTATCTTGAAAACAGATATGTGAAATTCTCAGTGCACACCTTTCTAAAGATCCAATAGGGGCAAATAAAATTTTTAAGAAAGTGTTCTCGTACATGACTTGAAACAATTTTTAGTGTTGCAGTGCAATCCCTATAATCAAGTTTTCAACGGAGTGACAACACCAAAGTATTTATCCAACAAATATTACCCCTAAAATGATATTGAAAAGATATTCATATCCCTCAATATTAATAATTTTGACAATTAATCAACATGATAATTATAGTTTTTATAATTTAATGCCAATTGTAATTTTTAGTAAATTATACAATTACATTTATCTTCCCTATTAGAATGAAAATAATCCAAAATTGTAGTCATATGGCACGGGAAGTGGAGGGGTAAAAGGGCAGCCACCTAAATGGCATAGGCTTAGGTTGGCCATACCAGAGAGAGAGAGAGAGAGAGAGGAGAGGAGAGAGAGAGAGAAGTTTGTGTTGGGTTTTTAGTTTGGATGTAGGC
>CAUOFW020005096.1:0-28510 GCA_963454935.2 Ilex paraguariensis | reverse complement strand
AAGAAGGCCACATGCCCTCGGCACTGAGGGCACGACCTTCTGATAATGCTAGGTGTCCTCGACACGGAGGACACCCCTTGCTCCCCGATGGATCCATATGTTCTATATATATACTAGACTAAAGACCAGTTGTGGACATGTCATCTCTTCTTTTAGAAGGGCCACTGATAGCTGTAGCCCATCATTCTTAGAACTGGTCAAAAAAAATCATTGGCTTGCCTTCCAATAAGGTCAGGATGACAGCATGAACAAGACACTCCACCAAGGGGAGTCAGACACGTGGCATGACGTACAAGCTGAGGGGTGAATGGACAAAAATACCCCTACTGACATATGATTATCTTAGGTAAGCATTTAATGAACCCTCAGTTGATAGGACATTCACAATGGCTCTGGGAGCCTAGAAGAAAGAGCATTAAATGCTCTAAGACCCGAGCATTTAATAATGGGGCCTCCCCATGCAAAATAGGAGGCACACTGCCTCATGTCTGAGTGCTACCTACTACCTAGACCATCAGTAATGATGGGTCTTTGGAGATATAAATAGTTCCCAAAAACACAGAGCAGAGGTACGCAAATTCACCCCTCAAGAACATTAAATAGTATTTTCTTCTTCCCCTTTCTCAAAGAACTAACTTGATTGTTGGAGGAGATACGTTGAAAAACACTCTGGTGCATTTCTAACTTATTTTCTGTGTGCCAAGAACCGCCTTCGACCTATCGGAAGTGATCGGACAGCCCCTGAAACAATCCATCACCACTTTTTTTGCCCCCTTTGGGCCTTTCAACCCATTCCTTGTTATAGGGTCAATGACTTTTTCGACGAACACGAGTTTACAAAGGGAGATATCTGTCTTGTTCATCTATTCTGCAAAAATCACAACGCACAGAGGGGTTTAGTGGGATGAACTTTTATGGATTTGAATCTCTATTGGCTTTAATTACCGTCATTTTTGGCTGCACATGGTTTTTAATTTAATGTAAACAATTGTGTACAGTACATGTGATATAATTACATGTAATTTTGGCTTTCTTACAGCTATCCTAATCCATCAGCATTTACATATGAAAGGCGCTTCTTTCGCCCTTTTGAATATGCTCTACAGCGTCCACCCTGGTATAAAGAAGAACATATAGCTGTAAACAAGCCCGAATTACCATGTGGGGTGTCCGAGCTGAAGCAATATGATGGGCCTCAATGCTTTGTTATTCCTGGAAACCATGGTTGGTCTTGGTTCTTGGTCTCTCCCAAAACATTTATTTTTCCCTGATACGTAAAATGGCATGTGGCAGTGAATTATGTTTCTCATTAACGTCTTCTCTTGTAGTCCTTGGTGTAGATCTTACTTTCCTGGTTTTGCAGATTGGTTTGATGGACTTCAAACCTTCATGAGGTACGTATGTCACAAGAGCTGGTTGGGTGGATGGTTTATGCCTCAGAAGAAGAGCTACTTTGCTTTGCGGCTACCGCATAGGTGGTGGATATTTGGTCTTGATCTGGCTCTCCATGATGACATTGATGTATACCAATTCAAATTCTTCTCAGAATTAATAAAGCAAAAGGTATTTTCTTTGTGTGGTCTTTTTCGTTCTGGGCTTTCTATTTTGCAATTTTGATTTTAGGATCGCTACAAATGTTCATTAGCTACATTAGTGATGTATTTGAGTGCTGTTATATTAGATGCTACACAATTCCTTGTGATATGCATCTATCAAAATAGCAGAGTTATTGACTGAATCATATTTTTGAACGGCTCAGGACATGATTGAGTTCATGTCCATGTACGTTAAGAACCGAGTATTTGCATAAGAATGATCAGATGCATGCTCATCTTTGTGATTAAACGCTTGATAATGGTCACTGAGAATTGTAAATTGCTTGCAATGGAAGTGACATGCGGAGTTGATATCAGAATGTCCCTTTTATAAAGTACTGTCAGGGAACATTGGACTGGAGAGAACTACTCAAGTGATGGAAGATAATTTTGTTCGATTTTCAAGGTAGGTCTCCAGGCGAGCAGTGATACTAGCTAGTAGCTAGGTTCTCTTGCTTTGAAAATAGGAGCCATTTAGCATTAACCTCTGCATATTCCATGGCTCCTCATTGTATTTTTTTTTCTTTCTAGATTTCAATATAATCCGTTATTTGTTTCACCATCACCATGAAACTTCTTAATATATCGGAGTCAGTGAATCATGTCCGACATCCACCAGCATCGTCTTGGGGGATCTTCTTCTTTTGTTTTTCTTTTTTCCTTGTTGGATCACACGTCAAATGGAAGTCCATTGCAGGTTGGGGACAACGATTCTGTAATCATTATGACACATGAACCAAATTGGCTTCTTGATTGGTATTATAATGGTGTGACCGGGAACAGTATCACACAGCTGATACATGACCACTTAAAGGGCAGGTGCAAACTTCGAATGGCTGGGGATTTGCATAATTATATGCGCCATTCATTTGTTCCTTCAGATAAGCCAGTTTCTGTGGAACATGTACTTGTTAACGGTTGTGGTGGGGCTTTTTTGCATCCCACCCATGTCTTAAGGAATTTCAATGAATTGTATGGGACCTCCTGTAAAAGCAAGGCTTCATATCCCTCTTTTGAAGATTCAAGCAGGGTAAAAAATTCCAATATCCTTGCAATTACTACTATTGTTCTTATTTTGCATCATTTTGTTTGTTTGTTGCTATAATGTGCTAATGATTTTGCTGCAGATTGCTCTGGGAAATATTTTGAAATTCCGAAAGAATAATTGGCAATTTGATTTCATTGGTGGCATTATGTACTTTGTGTTGACCTTTTCGATGTTCCCACAGGTAAGTTTTCTTCTCTTTCTAGATAAAAAGTTCCACTCGGCTGCATTAGTTATATGGCATGTGACTGTTTCCCAAACAAATAATTAATTATTTTCCTCCTCTAGTGTAAGCTAGGCCAGATTTTACAGGATGATACATTTTCTGGTCACCTAAGGAGCTTCTTTAGCACAGTGTGGGATGCTTTTATATACATGTTAGGACGTTCGTATGTATCTTCAGCAGGTGCTCTGTTATTGTTAATAGCTGCAATCACATTTGTACCCTCCTACGTATCTCGGAAAAGCAGGGTAATAATTGGGATTCTTCATTTTGCTGCCCATCTGTCTGCGGCATTAATTCTTATGCTGCTGTTGGAATTGGGAGTTGAGACATGTATTCGGCATGAATTATTGGGAACTTCGGGTAAAATTTTCTGTTCCATTTCCTTTGTGAATTGGGAATATGAAGGTTAAGACTACAAGGATACGATATTTGTGATAGTCATATTTGTCATTGGGAATTCATTCACTGGTGTGAATGTTGACATCGCATAATGATTAGTCATCGCATTTCAGGTTATCACACTTTATATGAATGGTTTCGATCAGTGGAGAGTGAGCATTTTCCTGGCCCAACAGGCCTCCGGACTCGTATAGAACAATGGACATTTGGCCTCTATCCAGCATGTATTCAGTATCTAATGTCTGCATTTGACGTTCCAGAGGTGAGAATGCTTTCCTTTTCAGGAACACGTGGTGATACATTTTTGTCATACACTTGTGTTAATGCGTGAGAGTAATCACCAGGTCATGGCTGTCACGAGGAATAATATTTGCAAGAACAGTATGGATTCCCTCTCCCGAGGGGGTGCTGTGATATATTATGCTTCTGTGTTCCTATATTTCTGGGTTTTTTCAACTCCAGTGGTTTCTTTGGTCTTCGGAAGCTATCTGTACATCTGTATTAACTGGCTTCACATACACTTTGATGAAGCCTTTTCCTCACTTCGTATTGCTGATTACAAGGCATTTACACGCTTCCATATCCTCGACAATGGCGATCTTGAAGTTTTCACCCTTGCAGTCGACAAGGTAGTATACCAATGCTTTGTTTTTCTATCTGGTGGTTGACTTTAGGAATGTGAAATTACTTAAACACTGAACTATGAGATTCATATTTTCTGTATTAGAATTCAGTTAATTTTGTTGTATAACTTGGCAGCCACAGTGTTGGACTATTAGCATCAGGTTATCAAAGAGTAGCACCAAATAATATTTGTGTAGAGGTCTTATTATCTATTTCAAAATCCATAGATTGTAACTGTTCCTTGAACTGCAAAGTTGCTGTGTTCAACCATCCAGATGTCCAAGCCAACACAAGTTTCTGCCCTGTTCTTTTATTTTGTATTTCTGCCTGGAAGTAGCTGTATCACCTAACGTGAAAAACTTAGATTATGTGTTTCCACATGGAGGTAGAGGTTGGGAATGATATATGAGAATAGAGGGAAGTAACCCCTCTCCAAAAGAACTCCCCCCCAAAAAATTCTCTCAGAGCAGATACAGTTCTTCCAACCTGAAATCCTGACTGTGATTAGTCCTGATTCACAGATTATCTAGCCAGCTCTGGGATTGACATGTTGCTTCACTAAATTCTATAGTCTATGACATATACTGTGCAAGATTCTCTGTAGAATGCAGCGATTAGATCCAAACCTTTTTATCTTCCTTTTTTGGAATAATACTAATCCCTGCGGATGTACAGGTTCCTAAGGAATGGAAGGTGGATCGTGAATGGCGTTACGAATCCAAAGAGCAGTTGAGCCACCTGAGACAGTTTCCAAGCAAATGGACAGCTGTTTCCTCTCAGCTGGACCCTGAAAAAACTGTCCGGATTGTTGACCACTTTGTCATTAAACAAACACAAATATCTGTCCCGGAAGCAGTGAATGGGTCAGTAACTTCTTGACCTTTGATTTGATTTTTGTATGTAGTCTTTAGCAATCAATTGGAACAAGAAGAAAAGGGGAAGAAAATGGTGTCGAATGTATCTTATATGGTTCAAACCAATCAATTGGAGAAAATGATAGAATTTGCTTACTTTTTCCTCTTTTTTTTTGGCAAGATTATGTGGTCGTGCGCTTTGAATTCCCTATTTTGTACTGAATTTGAACAGTCAGTCAGCCAGAAATGTATGCCCCATTGCTAGTGCTGCAAAAGATGTGTGTTAACGTTCAAGCTCAGACGATACTGATGAAAAGAGTATATTGATAAGTAGCCTAAAAATCAGATATATCCATTTAATCAAGTCAAGTGAAGCACCCTGCATATTTTTGTAAGAAACAATAATGTATCATCTAAATTAAGACCAGGAAAGTGAGCAATGGCTCGATATCTGTCACATTCAAACTGATTTTGAATTGGAATTGGCCCTGAGCAAAACAAGAATTAGTAGTCTGCATGGAGGAAGCTCTCATATGAAGTACCCTTGACTGCTTTCTGAACATCATCCCAATTTTTAATATGTTTTGATAAAGGGCCACTGTGTATCTTCACCTGTCTACTTCTAAGGTCTCTATATGGCAACCTTAAGAATTCCTGAACTTCCACGAGTTTCCGCAGGAAATTGTACAACAAACTGAGATTTGAGAACTGGAACAGTTGTTCAAAACATCACAATGGTGTTTAGGTCTTACAGGGCCATTTCTAAGAATATCCTCACAGTAAAGAACAATGTGTCGAGTGCTCTTAAAGTATTCCAAAGCCTTGGAAGTTGTTTCCTCCGCTTCCTTCGGATTAGGTATGAGTAATGTGACATTGACTCTAGGCTTGTATCTTGCAAGTATTTGAGCCTGTAGGAAATCTACACGTGGTTACGAGGAGAGAGAGAGAGAGAGAGAGAGAGAGAGAGAGAGAGAGAACCTCGTGTGAGGAATGCACATGCGACACGTGGGTTCCATTCAATAGCTTAGCATCCTTATCATAAGAATTAGCAAGCACAGATATCATTCTGCGAAGCAGATTCCTTCGTAAGAGAAATATTGCAGAGACACCTCTTGTTTTGAAGTAGTCTACTATATCTTTGTGCTGCTCCATCAAGCCCTGACAAACATATTACCAACAATTTAAATTGAGCAGCTTCCATGTTTCGTGATTTCAGCGATTGAAAGGGAAAAAAATGTCATGTAATATTCAGGGGCAACACGATCACAAAACAAAAATTCACCCGAAGACGCACCAAAATCTCAAGATTTCATTATCCTTGCCTTAATGCTTGCAAACTAATACAAAGTTTGTTTATTGCTTGCCGTCATATTTCCTTTATAGGTCGCCAACCATCTTTTTGATTTGACACCACACAGATTTTGACTATAGAATAAGCTTTGAAACCCTTGATTCCTTTATTTGTTTGTTGCATTTCCACCAGAAAAGAAAGAAGGCGAGGCTATGGAATAAACAGAAATAATTTACCTTTATATTGATCTGTAGCATTAGTGTTACGGATTTCACCTTTTTATCGAGGAGAGATTAATGCGCTCAAGCTTACTAAGCAAATGTAGGCTTGAGCTCGAAAGCAAGAAGTAACGGATTAAGCAATTTGTGCGAAAACCTTTGCTCATTAGCACTCTAGTTTGATTGCAGCTAGCACCCTTCCATTTTCTCGCTTGTTTTATCTAATAATAAGCCATCTGCCAGCTTCTTGTAGATTGAACTCTCTTCTCTTTAGCTCCGACTTGTTTTTGGGTGGGATGGTTTTTTCTTCACTACTACTGGCAATGAAGTGCTTGGTAATTTGCCTGCGGTGAGGCGCAACAAAGGGAGGGCTTGGGAAGGCCGATGACTACATGAGGGGGAAGCTTTGCCCAATAATTGCATGATAATACATAAAATTATATATACAGCATCCAATATATAAACTAGATTCTACCATGCTACTCTACTCACCTGATTGAGCATCCATTTCAGCCCAACTGCCCCGGAGCACTCGTTCTTAGAAGCACTAGTGAACCAATCGAGGTTGTAAACTTTATCCATTGTGCTTTGCATCACAGAAACATTGCTTCTCCTCTCTTTGACAGAAAATATTTCACCATTCGAGCTAATGTTTATATGACTATTTAACAAAGTCTCAAACCATCCACTCCCAGATCTCTGCATCGACAAGATGGCGAAATTCCAAACCGGATTGCAGACGCATTCCTCCCTGCAAATCCATCACTCACATCTATTTT
Organism: Ilex paraguariensis; assembly: GCA_963454935.2. Taxonomy (NCBI): domain Eukaryota; kingdom Viridiplantae; phylum Streptophyta; class Magnoliopsida; order Aquifoliales; family Aquifoliaceae; genus Ilex; species Ilex paraguariensis. Next base: position 21,479 of record CAUOFW020005096.1, on the reverse strand, counting down.
AATTACTCCAAATTGAACCAAACCCAATAATTGTTTTTTTTTTAATTTTTTCAGTTACCTGCTAAAGGTTTTGGGTTTTGGGAAATGCACATAAGGAATTTCCCATTGTTCTATCCCAGAAGCGTGACAAGGTTGGTCAATCACTTGAATCTCTAGAAACTTAGTATTTTTTGTGGAATTAGTTGTTTGCTTTAAACAAATAGAGAAAATATACACTGCACAGACCACAGCAAAAAGTATGTAGTGAATGTTACCCAGCAAAAAGTATGTAGTGAATGTTACCCAGATGTTATTTTCCAGTAAAAAATATCAAAAAAACAAAATTATGGCTCTGTGATAAGAAAATGACATAAAGAAATTGGACAAAAAAATCTTGCAGAAAACAGTAAGTGTTACATAGAGGAGCTAACCTGTGGAAACCATCTTAAAACCTCCATCAAAAAGGGGAAAAAAAAGGAAGAAAATCAATGGTGAAAAAGAAAAGGAAAAATGAGCTTTTGGGTGTAATTCTGTTTAAATATGCAGAGAAAAATAAGGCAAAGAAATGGTCAGAGTGAGCTTCTTTCATTGAAAAAATCAAATCAGGGCATGCACATAATTGAGAGGAAAACAAGACGTAACCTTTATATGTAGCTACCCATTAATGGTTCATACTATCCAAAGAAAACAAATTCTATCGAAAGGGAAAAAGAAAGAAAAGGAACACACAACTACAGAACTGAAATTGAATGGTAAAGGTAAAGAACAAAACCCAAAATGGGAAAGTGAGAGAGACCATAAGTTATGAAAAGCACACCTTTTTTAAGGAACATATTTCCTCGGCCATGTTTCAAGAAAGAAAGTAGTGAAGGGGGCATTGACATTGGCATTGGCTGTTATCTCTCACCCTCTGAGCTTTTGCTCGTAAGAGTTGTCTTCGTGTCCTCTTCAACTTTCTCAGACTACCTCTTCGTCACCTCTTCGTCAGCTGTCTTCTTTTTTTATTTCTTAATTATTTTATGAGAGAATTTCATCCGGCCTTTGTGAACTTTGTCACTTAATTACTCAGACTCTTTAATATTTAAAATATTATACACAAATTTCTTAAAATTTGTACATGCGGAATACTTACACTCCTCCCTTCAATGTCCATTAGTATATCTGACAGTAATTTACACCTAAACCCTTTGAAGTTTATAGACGTATAATACTTATACCCCTCAAATTTAAAATGTTACACCTAAACAAAAAATACATCAATCAAAGATAAAATATCAAATATTTTCAATTTTATAACAAAAATTCATGTTCTATTATATCATTTATTAAAATAAAATTAAAATTAAAAATCTATTTTTTTCTTAAAAATCGTAATTAGTATACTATCTATTGGAATTAAATAAAAAAAATAAGGGGTCTAAGTCATTCATAGTAGAACATGAATTTTATAACAAAAATTTATATTCTATTATGTCATTAATTTGAATATAATCAAAAATAAAAATCTAATTTTTTTCTTAAAAGATCATAATTAATACACAATCATATTATCTATTGAAATAAAACAAAAAAAATTAAACAAGCGGTCAAATATAATAGACACAATTTCTTTTAGCTAAATTGAGGTAATTTAGTAGTTTAATTTTGTTGTTTAAATGACCAAATTAAGTTGTGTAATAGATGGTATAATTGTATATTAATTATATTTTTTAAGAAAAAATTAGATTTTTATTTTTGATTTTATTTTAATAAATGTCATAATAGAATATGAATTTTGATTGTAAAATTTAAAATATTTGATATTCTATCTTTTATTGAAATATTTTTTTATCTAAATATAATATTTTAAACTTGAAAAGTCTAAATATTACATATCTATAAACTTCGGGAGGTCTGAGTGTAATTTATTAACTGATGTGCTAATGGACATTGACAACATGAATCTAAGTGTTATGTGCGTACAAACTTTAAAAGGTCTGTGTGTAATATTTTTAAGATTAAGGGGTCTGAATGATTAAATGATAAATTTTAAGAGATCTGAGTTTAATTCTCTCTCACTTTATTTATGCCCATTCAACTTTTTATTTATTTTTTTAGCTAAATAAGATAATTAATATTAATTGAAGAAGATTCATATACAAAAAGTACACTTCGTTTATAGTTAACATCCAAAATAAAATAAAAGGAAAAAAGGGCCGTCTTTTCACTCCTCCACAAAATTCCAATTGCAACAGGTGCTTTTAATTTTCTAAAATATTAAGGATATTTTGCAAGCTTTATTTTTTCCCACTAAAACGAAAAAGAATTTTTTTAATAAATCTTATTTTTCCATTAAAAATTTATTTGATACCAGGCCAAAAAATCATACTCATTTTTTTTAAATTTGATTCCACTTCAAACAATTCATACCCTATTGTCTTGTCTCTATGATTTATGTCGAAATAAATATGAAAAACCCGTATCAGTTGCCAAATGTCAAACATAAACATAGTAATCTTACACCGATTATTAAATAATTTAAAGATTAACGATTAAATTAATAACTACCGAATTATTATTGAACTTTAAAATCGCCAATTCGAACCAATAGAATCTAAACATTCTGGTCTCCTTTTTGAATTGGGCTCCTTTGAATCTTAGGTCATTACTCTACATACTTTTTGAAGGACGTGCTGGCCAACTATTTTTTTTTTCCCATTTCAGTGTTCCCCCACTATTCAGTAATTCCATTTGTGCATCATTAAATAATATTTTCTATAATTTTTTTAATAATCTAGAACTATCTCAATCACACTCTCTTTGATATTTAGCAATTATGAAAAATCAAGAAACACAAAATTAGTTGCAATTCATGTAATCATGCGCATTGAATCAACTGTAATGTCTTTTACGTGATTTGAATTTAACACTTTAATTCATTGTCAATAACAGTTGGACGACGAGGTTTAAATTTATAACTTTAATATCTAATAATGAGAGCTGTGACCATTAAACCGACTTCTAACCCTTGACCTCAAAATACTGGCTATTGGTAAAGTTGTTGAAGAACACGAACATCTCCAAGGTCAATTTCCCAAGTGTGCTTGTAACCCTTTCTTATAGACAACAACTACAACAACACAACACCCTTGAATATGGGCCGTACCGTACACGATGTTGGGAGCCATACTGAGGCGGTCATGTATAGGCCCATGACTCGTATAGGAGGAATAGTAGTCGAAGTGAGTTTGCCGAGTTAGAGTATGCTCAAATTTGGTTGAGTTTTGACTGATTTAGCTTGAGCAGAATTCAATTAGTGCGAATTATAAAATTAGACGTCCTGAATTTAAATATTGATAATTCTTTGGGATCAAACTACAAGAAATTTATCTCTCATGAATACCATAGTTCTGGCGTTGATGACTTATTTTTAATTGAACAGGAGAAAATATTAGTCAAAGTACGCATTAGGTAGTCCGAATATACCTTATCGTTGAACTTAAAAAACAAAAAAAGGAATTCAACTAGCCACCTTAGAATTTTAGTAGGAAGCTTAATTTGGCAAAAGTTTAGGAGCATTTGAAACGAACTTGAGCTTATCAATTATAAGATCAAACCTTGTAATTAAGTGCAAATTCTAAAAAATCTATTTGATGTAGTTAAGAACCATGGGAACAGTTATGGAACTTTTTCAACTTGTTTTCATAAAAGTGGAGTTGTTTTAAGGAACACAAGAGTCCCTATATTCAATGTGTGGTTTCAAGAAAGAAATTCCTATAGCGACATTTACCTATTATTAGCAGGGATGCAACTTGGGAGGGCCAATTGGAATTCAACTCGAAAAAACAAAACTTGGGTTAGAATTTTTAATTCTTAGGTTGGGCCTGGACAAAAAAATTTCAACCCAAATTGAATTTGGACAAACATGGAGTTAAGGCTTCGAGTTGTAGGGTTCAATCCGAATATTAAAATAGGGTTGAACTTGATTATTAAATCGGGTAGAACCTGAATATACATAAATATATAAATATATTTAATTATGGTTAGTATTTATCTTCACTCTTTAGAATCAAAATTTTAACTTCACTTCAAGTCTTCTTCCATGCGTCTTCATCACTCTCAAATCCTTCTCTCATTCGTCACTCCTTCCTCTCTCAATCGTCACTTGTCTGAGTCGTCTTAGACTCTCAGCCTCCTTCTCTCACTCCCTATCTCTTCATTCTTCATCTCAGATCATTTGAAAAAATTAGATTTACACTTGAAAAAAATTAAATCTACACATTAAAAAATTAACCCGAATTAAGTAACTCAAGTCAATTCAATTTTAAACCCGAAATCAGCTGGAATTAAGTAACTCGAACTCGCCTGAATTAAATTCGGGCAGTATTCGAGTTGAGGTAGGGTTAGAGTTAGGATTAAAATTGAAGATTATATATTTAGGGTTAGGATAGGGTAGACCTCTCAACCCACTCAAGTTGCACTCCTAATTATTAGAGAAGAGAATGAATCAAAAAGTACACATATTGGATATCAATTGAGCAAATTGGAAATAAATTGGAGTAAAAAGTTAAAATTATTTATAGACAGTAACCGATTGCAGCCTAAGAAAGCCAATGCAAGTTGCACCTAGCGAACTCAAGTTGAGTAACACAATGCTTAGATTTAACACGTGTATAAAACAAATTTAAAATTTTGATTAGATTTCGTTCATTTTTACTTACAAATTTGTTTCTTTCACTTATCTGATACCATTCTTAGTCCTATCATCCCGTTGTTCTCTATAATTAAGAATATAAACTTAAAAAAAAAACGTTTAAATCGGGTGTGTTTTACTAATTAATTAAGCTTATCGATGTTATCAAGTTGATCAGATCTGCACGTCGCTTACAATTTCTTTCATGCAAAATACATTGAAAACATTAAACAATGTGTTATATAAAGTATCACATGAATGGTTAGGTGTCTAAAACAGTTATTTTTGCGCATAATATATGATTGGTTCTCTGCACAGACATTCTTACTGGTTTCTTAAAACAAGTAAATTTCATTGTTACCTGGTGTATTATATGATTTAGTGCCGTATGATTCGATCAGCGTAAACGACTCATCACTACATGGTTTATTCAAGGGTTAAACAAATAGCAGAGATAAAAACACCTTATTGCAGTTTAATATTGTGAATTGCGTGACTCTAACTGTCACAGATTTGGCCGCTACTCAGTGTCAGTATGCTCCCCCCCTCCCACCTATTTTCCATATTTTCGGACACAAGTTTTTTTTTTTCTGGGTAAGTAATTTATTAAACCGGAAGAAGTACATATATACCAAACCTGAAAAAATAAAATAAAATCCAACTTATCTCTTATTGTCGTTTCACTTTGATCGCAGCTACACCTTGTTTGGTAGCAAAAGGTACGTGGATAAAAGATAAATAGTTTGGATAAGAAGATTTGTAATTGCTAAGGAAGAAGAGTAATGCAAGAATGATTGTTCGTTGTTCAATCATCCAATCCGATATTCTTCTTTGTTGGCCAATCTGAGCATTTTCTCTCACCAAAAATCCCGTGGAATAAATAACCAAATGATTCTACCTTATAATGATATCTATATAATATTTTTTGGGGTTGGCGGGCTATACAACTTTTCAGCCAAGGGTTTTAGTAAAATAGGAAGAGAGGGGGGAGGAGGGGGTGGGGGTGGGGGGGGCGTTGCTATCTTCTTATTGTGATAAAGAAAAATATCAAAAAAAAGTCTAAGGTGATGTTTGGAATGAAGGATGTCCACGGCAGCTTAGATTATGCTTAATGTATCTGCAGGTTTTCAACATTTATCCATACTCACCATATAGCCAATCAAAGAGATTGCAGGGAAGTTTCTTGGATGCTTATTGAGGGCTATAAATAGATTAACTTTGTTGGAAAACCAAACAACGAAAGCTTGAGCTCTCTGAACTTGTAGACGAAAAACAATACATTACCTTTAGTTTCAAAATGAAGGTGGTCCATCTCAACTTCAAATCCAGGCCCCAACTTATGGAAAGCTAATCACCATTCTCAGCATTGATGGAGGCGGTATAAGAGGCATCATTCCTGGCACTGTCCTTGCTTACCTTGAATCCCAACTTCAGGTTAGTCTTATTTTTTGCTGATAGAATTGAGTGTGTGTGTGTGTGAGAAAGAGAGAGAGAGAGAGAGAGAGAGAGAGAGAGAGAGAGAGAGAGCTCTGCATTCATGATTTATGAAAGTCGTGTGTGTGTGTGGAGTACTTTAATTATGAGTCGAGTTTTGAAATCTCAATGTGCCTTAAAATTTTGCAGCCCCATGGAGTTCCCTCATAAATACCAAAAAAATGTAGTGTGGAAAGATTACCTGACTCTAAATATTGTAATTTTGATGTGATCAGGAGTTGAATGGTAAGGATGCTAGACTTGCAGATTACTTTGACGTGATTGCAGGAACAAGCACCGGTGGTCTTGTAACTGCCATGTTAACAGCTCCAAATGAAAACAATCGTCCTTTATTTGCCGCTAAAGACATTAAGCCTTTTTATCTTGAACACAGCCCTAAGATTTTCCCACAGAAAAGGTAAGCAGGAAATGTTTTTCTTGCTTCCAGTTTTTCAAAAACGTATTGTTTTTGTTGCATGAAAACTTGGAATTAATTAGTTGGTATTTTGCCTGTGATCGATCTTGCTTTTATTTGTATCTATCTAATCATGAATACATATTGTTGCAATGTGGCAGGGGCATGTTTACATCACTTAGAAACACGTTGAATTTATTAGCTGGACCCAAGTACGATGGCAAGTATCTTCACAAAGTTGTAAGGGAGAAACTAGGAGACTGTCGATTACATCAAACTTTAACCAATGTTGTCATCCCAACTTTCGATGTCAAGAATTTGCAGCCAATTATTTTCTCCACTTATGAGATCTCTCTCTCTCTCTCTCTCTCTCTCTATGCTTATCATATATCCTTATATTTTTATGTTGATGCAGGTGGAAGAATCCCCCTTACCGGATGCTCGATTATCTGATGAGTAATGCTAGATGAACTTAAAAATTACACTTAAAAATTAGACTTGATAATCTCAACCATTGAATAGGTAGTGGGTCCATATTTTCTTTACTGAATGAAAATAATATTTTGGAAAAAACAAAAAGGCATGGATAGACAATATTGTTCAAGACATACCCGAAGATTACTTTCCACGGGATACTTACAAGAGAGCTACTGATTGAGACAAAATAATATAATTTATTAGAAGATACTCTTACAAGTAACAACCTAAGATACTAGGTAACTATATACCTCTAACATCCCGACAGATTTGAATAATATAGTCACCCAAAGTATATATCTATGAAATATAGAACATTGAATTAACCCCACTTTCATACGATTTTATTTTTTTGGGTACCATGTTTTGTAGGCTTTAGTTGCCATATGCCAGATAACCAAAAAGGCCTTTAGTGGAAGTCCAGATTTCTTCCCGATTAAGCCCATGGACTATGGACGCTTTCTAGTGATCTTAGTAGGCACTGGCTCTGCAAAGGTGGAACAGAAATACAGTGCGAAAATGGCAGCCAAATGGGGTGTTTTTAGTTGGTTACTTCACGGCGGTTCCAGTCCGTTGGTGGATGTTTTCACTCAAGCAAGTGCTGATATGGTTGATTTCCATATTTCTGTGGTTTTTCGAGCTCTTCATTCCGAAGAAAACTACCTTCGAATTCAAGTAAGCTAATATCATATTTCCCTTGCCAACTATTTTTTTAATAAATAAGCTAATATCAGGGTTTTTTTTATCTTAAGCATAATGTGTGATTTACCATTGAGTGAAAGTGTAATAGGAGAATTTTGATTCCACCTATATGGGAACTAAGTGCGCTTTCAGTTTTTATATGACACTGATGATCTATTGAATGTAATGCCAGGAGGACTCCTTAATTGGGACAGACTCCTCCGTTGATGTTGCTACAGAGGAGAACTTGAACAGAATTGTGGAGATTGGAGAGACGTTGTTGAAGAAACCAGTTTCGAGGGTAAACTTGGAAATTGGTCTTTCTGAACTAGTCAAAAATGGTGGCACAAATAAGGATGCTCTGAAAAGGTATGGAGACAACCAATCAATTTTTTTGTCATTCGATTTGGTTTGGATGCCAAAAAATGGAGAGAAAGTGGACGATGGATGGTATTGAAGGGTTAATTTTTGAATTCACACCGCAAGTTTTGATTTAATCCAACAAAATTTCAATGATCGATCTTAACATTTTAAGATTTATATCAACTTTTTTAAATGGTGACTAGACCCTCATTAGATTATAACTTATCTTTATAGAGTCACAACTTTTGGAATGATATCGGATGCCCCAGTTGTTCTCAAAATTTGTTAATGTATTATTAATCAGTCTCTTCCTGTCTCTTGCAGGTTTGCGAAATTGCTCTGAGATGAACGGAAGCTTAGACAACTAAAATCACCATGCTCATACCAGGCTTAAACTAGGACAAGCAATTGTTGCATTGGTGTTGTTCTTCTCTCTTTTTTTTTTTAAAGAAGGATTGTAATTTTATTTATTGTTTGTCTTGCCAACCCTCTGTTGGATATACTTTTTAATGCATTTTATCTCTGAATTTTTTTCCTTGTTTACAAATGACAATAATAAATAAAAGTCCTGAAGTTATAGTATGTGGCTGAAGGTTATTAATGGCACGTATTTGGTTACCATTTCTTTAACTTATATTAGGTTATGTGCGTAATTACCATATCATCAAATCAATAAATCAGTCAATTTTTTAAGTGCAATTAACATTACATCACTCATAAAAACAGTAGGATTATTTACCGAGTTTGTTTGGCAATATTCAAACCTAATATTTTAACTTGTCATCAACTACCATTCATGGTATTCAATAAGATTTATAATACAACGAAGATACCATGTTTTCATGTTAACCTGTTTATTAAGTAGTTATAATGAGTCTAATTATTTATCATCAAAAATTCACTTCTACATCAAACTTATTTAATTTGTATCGATTTCGTGTGTGTGTGTGTGTGTGTGTGTGTGTGTGTGTGTGTGTGTGTGTGTGTGTGTGTGTGTGTGTGTGTGTGTGTGTGTGTGTGTGTGTGTGTGTGTGTGTGTGATGATGTTTAGAATTAACAGCGGAGTTTGGTAACCTAACATTACAAGGCAGAGCTTCTTACACTTGAAAGCCGCCGGCACTTTCCAAAATTAAAAAAAAAAAAACACAGCCACCAGTACTTTCCTTCCAAATGTACCCAAAAAAAATAATGAAAGCCGCCAGGAGCCCTCTTTGACGAGCAACATGCAAGTTCATGCAGCAAAACTTTTGGCACGTAAGTAGATCATGCTTAAATCGAATTTGAATTTATATTTATATTTTTAAATTCAAATTTTGAATATAGATAATTGAATAATTAACTCTGATCTCTATCTGATCTGAATAATATTATAATTTTGTGATGAAATTAATTAATTGTTTAATACAGTGTTGTTGAGAATTCCATATAATTTTTTAAAATTTCATTTGAGTTATCGGAATTAGATTTTTTTATTTTAATGAATTTGGATATGAATTTTAAAAATGAAATGCATCGGAGATTTAAATGCAAAGATTTAGATGGAAACTTTTAAATTTGATCCAACTAAGAATTAGTCCGATTTTAATATGATCCAATCACATTGACAGAAATACTACGATTCATTGACATTGACATTGTCAGAGATACTATGTCATGACGGCCTAATGAACTCGTTGTCGTAACACTTGTAAGCAAGTTTCCTGCAAGCAAGAAAAGTCTTGCTTTTTTCTAAACTTGGCGTTGAAAGTTATGCAGTCCAATAAAGAGATTGAAGTGTTGACCATTTTAACGCCAATTTCACATTTGGATGTTTCCACCCCGCAACGACGTCTCTGACCCAACGCTCCACGAACTGTGCAGAATTCAAACTTTACTAGCAGATCAACACAAGATATTACATCAAAGTTTCTCTCAGTTTGAGGCCTATAAATGGACCATTCTGCATCTAAATCAGCACCCTACAACTTTCTCTCTCTTCTTGCTTTCCTCATCCACTACTCCCTCCACAGTGCACTCTCATTTTTGGTAGATTTTTTCTTTCCCAGTTTCCTATTCTATAGGTAATTGGATCTTTCATTCACATTTCTTTTCACCAATAAAAGTTTTTAGAGGCAATTCACAAGATTCAACAAGTAATTGATAACTCGAGATGGAGAGAAGAAAATCCTCCCTTCTTCAAATTCAGGCACCAACTTATGGAAACCTAATCACCATCCTCAGCATAGATGGAGGTGGAATCAGGGGGATTATTCCTGCCACTATTCTTGCCTACCTCGAGGCTCAACTCCAGGTAAAAATATAATTTCCTTTCGGTCTTTTTTAGTAGGTTAATTGATTTTATTCTAGAAAAATGAGGATATTACAGTAAAATTCAAAACACGTCTATCTTACTGAGCCTATAGAGCGATATCAACGAATTGCTCGATCTCGACTTGTCTATGAAACGAAAGAAGCTCTCATAACACAACAGAATAGGTATATAAATGCAATTAACTCATGACAAACCAAATATAGTACAACTTATACACATGGGTTCACAAATCACAACTGATTTCCTTTCGGTCAGTAGTATGTGTTTTAATAGGGAGAAATTTTTTTTGGCATAGGAGCTGGATGGGGAGGAGGCAAGACTTGCAGATTACTTCGACGTGATTGCCGGAACAAGCACCGGTGGTCTTGTGACAGCCATGTTAACTGCACCCGATGAAAACAACCGTCCTCTCTATGCAGCCAAAGACATCAAACCTTTTTACCTAGAGCACGGTCCCAAGATTTTCCCACAGAAAAGGTATGAATATCTTAAGCTAATGATTCATTTTCTTTAGCTCTTGATCATGTAATTAAGTAGTAACCATATCTTTGTGGTTTGAATGTCAGTGGCTTGTTTAAATCCATTGGAAAAACGTTAAAAACATTAAGAGGACCCAAATATGATGGGAAGTATCTTCATGGGCTTGTAAGGGAGAAGCTGGGAGATATCCGATTAAGTCGTACACTCGCCAATGTTGTCATTCCAACTTTTGATATCAAAGACTTGCAGCCAACCATTTTCTCCACTTATCAGGTCTCTCTCTCTCTCTCTCTCTCACACACACACACGCAATATTTTCCTGTGGTTGTTATGCAGGTAGACTATTATCACCCAGAATTATTTGTCTATTGTCTTACTGACTGTTTGTAGTTGTATATTTGAGAACTTGAAAAGCCTTCTGGTTTTTGGTAACTAATTATGACTTTCACATGTACTGCGGAGTCATGTGGTGGACCCAGAAAAATTGAAATTTGACACGTTTGAACTTTGAAGGTCTTCAGTCAAAGTACACCGAGTGCCAACATTTAATAATACACTACTGTTATTGGGAAATCAATTAGTGATAACCCATTATGTCCTAATAACATTGCTTTTAATGGGTTTATTACTGGATTTTGACATTAGATGTCAATAATGACGTGTTGTCACCATTACACCCAATATTTACTCTAATATTTTTTCCGAGCAATATTACATGATTTAAAAAGTAGATTTAAAAATTATACTTTATAATTACGACCGTTGATTTTACTGTATGTTCCAACATTTATTGGAATTCATTACCTATTCAATAATTGAGATTATCAAGTATAACTTTTAAGTTTATCTAACATTACTCATTTTTTTCGACCACAACAATGTCAGTAGGACCAATCAATGGGTGGGCATCGGGGATTGGCTGGCAGCCGGGGCCCCTTAATAACCCTTAGTTGGAGATTGTATTCTCTAACCTTAGGGCATCAGTTATAATTTCAGAAATTAGTGTTAAACTTATTTTTGCATATTTAAGTAGGGCAAACTATAATACATGGTAAAGTAATAGGGGTTAAAGAATTATGTCTGATCCATGCAGGTAAAAGGCTCTTCATGTTTGGATGCTCAATTATCCGATATTTGCATAAGTACTTCTGCAGCTCCAACCTACCTTCCAGCCCATTACTTCAAGACCCAAGATAACAAAGGGAATGTTCGAGAATATAATCTTATTGATGGGGGTGTTGCTGCAAATAATCCGGTAAGAATTAAATTATGTATAAGATAGCATTCCACTTACAATTACATATTTATCTTTAACACTGGGACCTACAGTTTGACAAATTGTAGAAGATGCCTTTTTCTCCCTTAATGAATCCACAAAATGTAGATGACACCCTTAAAATTAGCGACCACAAATCAAAAATCAAATATCAAGAGTGAAAATGAATGTGTGTATGTATTCAGAATCTCCTTTCACTCGTGCATCCATTTATGGATGGAAATATGTTAGTGGTCTAAGGAGCATGACTTCTCCTCGACTTGTTAAAAGCACCACGTTTTCACGAGCATTGCTATACTTATCAAATTGTTTACTTAAATTTTGTATACCAAACCAGTATGAGTGATTGGAGTATTCGGTCTCACTTACTCCCACTACACATTCAATATTGTAGAGGTTTCGTCACATCATTTGGTATACAATATTTGATAACTTCATTTAGAATGTATATACTAACTCGTTCAATCAAGTCACGACCTCAAATTATGGATGCTAGTACTAACTCGTTCCATCCCTATATGTCTATGTAAGAATTGCACATGGATTCGACGTGACAAATCTAATATTAGTAATAAACTGCAAAAAAAAAAAAAAAGAATCTGAATTTAATATCGTTGTTTATTTCTTGATGAAATGCTTTCAGACTTTGGTTGCCATTAGCGAAGTGACAAAACAGGTCATTGAGAACAATCCAGACTTCTTTCCCATCAAGCCCATGGACTATGCTCGATATCTAGTAATTTCAATTGGCACAGGGGCAGCAAAGATTGAACAGAAATACAATGGTAAAATGGCTGCCAAATGGGGAGTTCTAGGCTGGTTAATTCATGGAGGTTCGACTCCATTGGTGGATGTGTTTACTCAATCAAGTGGAGATATGGTTGATTTTCACAATTCTGTGGTTTTCCAAGCACTTCATTCAGAAGAAAATTACCTTCGAATTCAAGTAAGCTTACATACAATCTCATTGAATTTAATTCTAATTTTACAAATTAAATATATTTTTCGTCTCTAAAGTATATACAAAATGTACTTTAATTCTCTAATCACTGATTATGCCACTTTGGTGGTTGAATGATGAAATTTGTGTCTAAATGATTTAAACGCTAACTACCGTCTCAACTCGTCGCGATGCAAATATAGTTTTGAAATCCCACCAAAAGTAAACGGGTCATCTTCCATCCATGTATTGTTTGATTAGGTGGTTAACAGTTTGTTATAACACATACTAATATATTGCTTGCAAAACCAGGAAGACACATTGACTGGTACAGAAGCTTCAGTTGATGTTGCGACGAAGGCCAACTTGGAAAAACTGGTAAAAATAGGTGAAAATCTACTGAAGAAACCAGTTTCAAGGGTGAATTTGGAGACGGGACTCCACAAACCAGTTGAAAACGCAGGCACAAATGAGGATGCTCTCAAGAGGTAAAAAACAATAGACATTATTTGAAAACGTTTTCTTGAAGTATTTTTTCGTAAATAAAACACATATTTTTATCACATATTTTTTTTCTTGAAAGCAAAAGCCAAAAAAGACATGTATGATAACTATTTATGGATAATATATTTTAATCTACAAGTAATATATACATATAATTAAGCTTAAAGAAGAGAGTAAATCCAGATACAAGCAATTCTTTTTTGCGCTTAGAGATATATAATTTTTTTTCTTCTCGCTTTTCAATAGTACTTTTTCACCAAAACAAATACATGTTCTTATTTAAAAAGTAAGAAATAAAGTAAGCTCGAGAGTTATTTGTATTTTCTTATTATCCACAAAAGTTTAAAATATTATGTTTTTACCTCTCACAGGTTTGCCAGACTACTTTGCAATGAAAGGAGACTTCGAGAGTTAAGATCGCCACTGACCAGCAAGGCACTGACCAACAAGGCTCAAGCGTCAAGCCTCAATGTTGTGCATCACATTGTTATCCCTTGACCATATGCCCGTTTACTTCTCATATTTGTCGTCAAATTTAACTATTTTTTATTCTTTGCACAAATTTGTAAAACATGCTATGCGATCGAAAGATATCCGTTCTTTAATTAGAAAATATTTATAGATTTTCATTTCTCTTTGAACGGTGAGAATTTGCCCACATCAACAAACTTTAACGTGTGATATCTCGACTCAAAGCCTTGGTGACACTAGTGCAACCATTGTCTACTTAAGGGAGGGCTCATGGGGACCTTTGACCCCCCAGAAAAAGCATAATAGTTTCATTGATCTCTCTCTGTCTCTCTCTCATATACAAACACACGCCCACACTTCCGAACCTTTTCATTTGCATATCATTTGATTCAATGAATTTGTGTGATTCACCAAAAAACAAAAGACAGTCTTGAAAGGCTTGTAAGAGTTTCTTGTCTTGAAAGACAAGAAGTAAATGACCCTATAACATACCATGCATGAGTTTGAATTTCTAGGTTTGGTTTTATACTTAATATTACCCTGATTTTATAAGAATTTTATTGAGAAACTGATTATTTCGAAAATAATTATTAAGCTATGAAAAAATTTGATTTGTTGAGAAGTTGAGCTTGGGTCATCTCAGATTCAACTTGAATATTCGCAAACTCATGCGCACTCCAGCAATAAACTCGAGTTACTCAAGAGTCCTAGAATTTGGCAGGAGTTTCAAAACTTCCCTTTGGTACTTGAAAAAAACATCACGCATGTGTAATTAAAAAAAGTGAACATATAAAACTGGTGTTCCCTTAATGAATAGAAAAAAAAAGATAAACGTACATTAAGTTGCATGTGTTTTATTAGTAAATAATGATAGATTCACAGAAGAAACGGTCAGATGATGTTGTGTTGATAGTGTGAAAGAGAGAGACTTTGGTTCTTTTTGGTTTTTTATGACTATCACAGTAATATCATTTGGTTCTTTTTTTTTTTTTTATGAGTCCAACAATATCCTTTTCTAATTATTCTAACATTATTTGGTCCCTTTTTCAGTTCTATTTTTAATCATTCTAGCTAGGACGGTCAAAGTTTAACACGACACAATTATATGAATTAAGTGAATTTAGATGAAATTTTAACGGGTTTGGGTGATAAACGTGTTAACCAGTCTAACACGTTTAATAAATGGGTCATGTTCGGATGAGTCATATCAACCCGTTTACCTGTTTAAATAAAATTAATATAATAATAAATTAATAATTATTTTTAAAAATTAAGCAGATTTTTTTTAATGACAACCACAGAATATATATTATTTTTAGTGATGGCCACATTTTTTTTTTAATTTAGTGATAGTCACAAAAAATATAATAATAAATTAAAACTAAACAGATTAAATGAGTCGTATCGTATTACCCATTTATTAAATGATTCGTGTTCGTGTTGAGGTTTTTCACCCTTTTATGAAACGAATCGTGTATGAGTTTACATATTTTTCACCCGTCATCCGTTTAACCAAACACGTAATTATTTAACTTAACACGTTTGACACCCCTAATTTTAGCATTATCCTTTACTAGTTAACTAATTAATGTCATATCATTTAGTCTAGTTGTTTGGTTAGTCTAAACTTATCCCACTTTCATTTGAATGAGTGAAAATTTAACCAAAAGCATTATTGCGTTAACACCACGTCATTTTAGTCCCTCTTTTCGGTCTTATTTCTTAATCATTCTAACATAATTCTTGAGCAAACTGATCAACAATGACTTTGTTGATTCAGTTGTGCACGTTGCTTAGTTACACGTTTTACACGCAGAATGCATCATATGTTAGAGATAGTTAGTAATATAAAAATTCCACGTTGAAAAAGTTGAAAGGAAATGTAAAGGTTTAAAAGCAGAAACACACAAACTTTTATAAATTTGGATGGTGGAAAGATTTAGAGAGAAGCTCCAAATATTTCAAATCAATAGACCTTGATTAGACTTTAAATAAAATAATCTTTAAATTCAAAAGATGGGCACTTGGGCTTGAAACCTTTAACTAATTAAATAATTATGTATTAATTAATGGCTAAATATTTTTTGGCCCAAAAGTTGTGTCTCCTCTATACATCTCCTTTGGCCCAAAAATTGTGTCTCCTTTTTACATCTCTTTGGCCTAAGAGTTGTGTCTCCTCACTAAGGTATTATAGATACTTGTATAGATTTTTCAATTTAGATATATACAAAACAAACGTTTCTTCATTCTGTTCTTGGGAGAATTTCAGAGATTGTTATCTGAAATTCTGTTTGACTTTGTTAATTCTAGAGGAATCTGCCATAAACCTAGCAGCAATTTGTGTTGAATCTCTCACAAACCAAGTAAATTTCATTTTTACTTGTTTAGCCACACATGGAAGTTATTATCATTATTTTTTAACTCTTTTAAAACCCATAAGCCGCCTGCGGAGCTCAACGGTAACCTTCACATACCATGAGATTTATTATAGAAAGCCTCTGACTGCGTAAGCAATTCATAGATACCGTGGTTTGTCAACTAACAAATATTTAGAAGGGATAAGAACACACTTCCTGCAGTTTAATTTTGGAAGATGTAAGTGATTTCACCAAGCTACCTACCTCTTTGATGGTTTGGTGTTGGAATAGAGAGGTTACGTAATATATTGGTGACCTTGCTAAACCCGTCAATAAATATTAGTCCAGCTAAACAAAACATGGGTATGTATAAACAAATGCACAACACAAACTTGATACAATACAAACTTGGCTATATGTCATCATAGATAGGTTGATAATGTGGGGATAAATTTTGAAATTTTAGAAATCGGAAAAGGGGGGAAAATAGTAATTTTGAAGAGGAAATATCTCCAACAACTATGATACCATGTCACGTTAAAGAACGGCAACAATGTAAATATATATAGTTTCCCTCTTAGGATATAGCTTCATTAATTTGTGATTTTAACGTGTAATGAATGAGTCTCTTCACTATAACCCTTGGCTGAATAGTTTTATAATTCAAATTAATGATGATCTACCAATCGCTATCATATACACTTGAAACAAAGTTATTCCACGACTGCAAAAAAGATAAACATAATTTTCCTCTTAGGATATAGCTCTCTTTCTTAGAACTCTTGTCTGAATAGTTATATAATTCAAATTAATGAGGGCCTAGCTACCCACCACATGAGAAACGTAAATTTAGTTTCCTTCTTAAGATATAGGTCCCTTTCTTAGAACCCTGGCATGAATAGTTGTATAATTCAAATTAATGACGGCCTAGCTGCCAACAATCACAAGCATTTGAAACAAAGTTATCCCATCACATGAGAAATACTGTAAATTTAGTTGTGATTTTAACGTTTCATGAATGAATCTCTCTTTACTAGAACTCTTGCCTGAATAGTTGTATAATTCAAACTAATGAGGGCCTGCCAACTATCATAAACATTTGAAACAAAGTCATCCCACGACAGTTAGTTGTTATCTTCTTCAATTGACAAGGAAAAATATCAATAGAGTTTAAGGTGTTATTTGGAATGGATGATGTAAACGCCAACCTAGCTAGATTATGTTTATTATATTTTTCAGTTTTCAACATTTATCAATAACATTGCTCTTAACAATATAATCACGAATTGCTCTACATAGCCGATGAAAGAGAGTGCAAGGAAGTTTCTTCCATGCATGTTGAGGGCTATAAATAGATTAACTTTGTTGGAAAACCAAACCACGAAAGCTTGAGCTCTCTAATCTCATAGGCTAACAATAGTCCATTATTACAATCAGTTTCAAATGGAGAGACTCTCATCTCAGCCCCCAACTTACGGAAACCTAATCACCATTCTCAGCATTGATGGAGGTGGTATCAGAGGGATCATCCCTGGCACTATCCTTGCTTACCTTGAGTCCCAACTTCAGGTTAGTTTTATTTTCTACTGACATAGTAGTGTGCACGTGCATATGTCTGTGTGTGTGTGAGGGAGAGAGATCTTCATTCATGATTTCATGTAAAAATTGCACAAATATCATATGTGATCACCTGATCGCACATTAATTGGTGAAGTGTGCATAGGGTATTCTATGAGTGTGGGTTTTGGACATTGGGTGCATCTTCAAATTATGAAGGTCCACAGAGTTACATCATATAAAAAAAAACGAAATGCAGAAAGATTAACTAATTAACTTCAAATAATGTTATTTTGGATCAGGAGTTGGATGGTGAGGATGCAAGACTTGCAGATTACTTTGACGTGATTGCAGGAACCAGTACTGGTGGCCTTGTGACTGCCATGTTAACAGCTCCAGATGAAAATAATCGTCCTATATTTGCTGCTAAAGATATCAAGCCCTTTTATGTCGAAAATTGTCCAAAAATTTTTCCACAGAAAAGGTAATCATGATATGTTTTTTTGCCTTCTTTTTTTTTCTTTTGGTTGAGTAAATGTAATTCATTGATAAAAAATAGACATGCAATATACCTCAAATGCGTCCCAACGCCACATGGATCCTACTCTTATGTTCTTCTTGCTTCATTTTTTCAAAAATGAAAAAGGCGAAAGTTGTAATGGTAGCTTGAATTGCTGCCATGGCAGGGGCATGTTTGCATCACATAGAAACAGATTGAACTTATTAGCAGGACCCAAGTATGATGGGAAGTATCTTCATCAAGTTGTAAGGGAGAAACTAGGAGAGACTCGATTGCATCAAACCTTAACCAATGTTGTCATTCCTACTTTCGATATCAAGACTTTGCAGCCAACTGTTTTCTCCACTTATGAGGTTTCACTCTCTCCTCTCTCTCTCTCTCTCACACCACACACACACATTCAGTACCAAGTTGGTTATAACTTGTAAGATACTACTATTTTTTATTTGAGGAGTTGACAAAGTTGGAGAAATATAGTGTCTAAAATAATATTGTATATCAATGCAGGCGAAACAGTACCCCTTTCTGAATGCAAGACTATCAGACATATGCATTAGCACATCTGCAGCTCCAACTTATCTTCCTGCCTACCATTTTAATAACAACGATAATGAAGGGAACGTTTGGGAATTCAATCTTATTGATGGTGGTGTTGCAGCAAATAATCCGGTATAATTTCTATAACTATATACTTATAAGCTTTTCTCAGTATGTTACTGATTAATTGTTATATAGCACCATTGAACTCACAATCACACACCGTATATTTCTTTGCTAAATAAAAATATTATCTTGGAAAAACAAAACCAGAGATGCACAACATAATTCAAGGTGTGTCTGAAGGCTTAGAAGGTATACTCACGAGAAGGACTTATGTAAGCCAATTACTTACCTTATATATATTGATAAAATTTTTGAATATTTTTTTCTTATTAAGGCCTTTTTTTTTTTATTTTTTTGCAGTTTTGTTTTTCACACTTGCTCCTTTTCTCCTAGCTTAAAGTTGCGCTTATGCATGTATAGAGGTGTATTAGTCATATATCATGATGCATATAGATCACTTTTATGAAATAATAATCGAAATTTTTTGTCTGGAAAAGCTACTTACAAAAAGACTACCAAAGATTAAGACATAGGAAGCTACTCTCACAGCCACAAATACTAAGAAACTATACCACTTACATCTCGAGAGATTTGGAATAAATATATGAATATCAAATTTTTCGTGGCACGATGGTTGCAGGCTTTAGTTGCCATATCCCAGATAACCAAAGAGGTTTTCAGTGGAAATTCAGATTTCTTCCCTATTAAGCCTATAGACTACGGACGTTTCCTGGTGATCTCAATAGGCACCGGCTCTGCAAAGGCGGAACAGAAATACAGTGCGAAAATGGCGGCCAAATGGGGTGTTTTGAGTTGGTTAGTTCACAAAGGTTCCACCCCACTGGTGGATGTTTTCACTCAAGCAAGTGCTGATATGGTTGATTTCCATATTTCTGTGGTTTTTCAAGCTCTTCACTCTGAAAAAAATTACCTTCGAATACAAGTAAGTTAAAATTTACTCTCACGCTCCACGTATTTCACATGGTTTTCAAGTTACTCTGGATTCGAGTAGCTCCAGTTTGATATGAGTTTGACTCGTTCAAATTTTTAAATAGTCAAAACTTAGTGTCATTTTTAATCTCGTATTTGTAATAAAATCAAGTCGGCTTTAATAGATTACTGTCTATAAATATTTCTAATTTTACTATTAAACAACTCTTATCCAAAAGATGAATACCCGCAATGTTTAATGATTCTATCATTCATGATAAATAAATAAGTAATAAACGAAAAGAAAAAGGCCATTTCATTTAGACAAAAGTGAAGTTATTTTGCTTAGAAATTTTTGAAGTATTTTTGTTTAGAAATTGTCTGTTTTGTGATTGATTATTTAAACTAAAGATTTAATATTTGAATATTTTAACTGAGAGAATAAGTTTGATCGTGGCTCGGGTGGGATGCAAACACTCATAAGCCCCAACCAAATCGAGGTTGAGCAAGATTCTAAATTTGGTTGGAGTTCGAGTTTAATTAGTCATAACCGAGTTAAATGTAACTTAAATAAAATTTCGGTTTAATTAACACCCGTAATTCACTATCTGTCACATGCAATGCTAGGAGGACAGGTTAACTAGGACAAACTCCACCGTTGATGTTGCTACTAAGGAAAACTTGGACAAACTAGTGGAGATTGGAGAAAGGTTGTTAAAGAAACCAGTTTCACGAGTGAATTTGAAGACAGGTCTTGCTGAGCCAGTTAAAAATGGTGGCACAAATGAGGATGCTCTCAAAAGGTATGGGAACAATCGAAATAATCTTTATCATTCTACTTTGGTTCGGCTACCAAATATTGTGGGAAAGACTATGGTATTTAGTTCAAAATCGTAAAATGAAAGTTACGACTAAATTGGGTGAATTTAGGAAAAATAAGTTCATTTGGGTTCAATCCTAACATTTTTGAATTAATCTACATTTTTTGAGTCATAACTTGACCTCAACTAAATTTTAACTAATCTCCATTTATTAGTCATAACTTTACGTATGATACAGAATTCGATACCATTGCCATTCTCAAAATTTGTTATTACACTACTAATTTTTATGTTCCTGCCTGTTACAGGTTTGCAAAATTACTTTCAGATGAAAGAAAAACTTAGACAGCAAAAACTACCAAGCTCTTACAAGGGCTTAAAGTAGAAGCAGTAGTTGCTGCATGCCTATATATTATCAAGATTACACAACAGCTGTTGAATAATTGCACTAGTTGCATTGGTGCTTTTCTTCTTCTTCTTCTTATTGTTTATCTTTTTCCTATGAAAGGATTGTAATTAATTTGATGTATTGTTTTCCTAAATAAAATGATAACAATATGGACTAAATACATTTTTTATTCTTATTGTATATGCTTTTTTTTTTTTTGATATCCATAATGAATAGATTCATAGGTTCGACATCTTATAA
>CAUOFW020005095.1:0-28510 GCA_963454935.2 Ilex paraguariensis | reverse complement strand
GTCATGGCTTCGACCAAGATAAGGTAGCACCTCTTTATGTCACTCATTACTCTTGGGGAGATCTTCTTACCAAACGAAAGATGGGAAATTATGTGTGACATATTCATTTGTGAGGCATCAAAGGAGTGAACTCCTGAATGAGCTGAGATGATAAGGTTGCCAGGGAACTGCACATCACTAGAAGCTCAAAATCATATGCCTAACAAGTGTATGCATCACTAATTCTAAACGAAAAGCCAAATATCCTGAGATAAAACACAAGTAGCTAAGAAAAAAAAAAATCAGTCATGCTCAACATATAATCTATGTGACTTGAATATGCCAGAATGTTTCAAAGGAAGACATCTCTAACTATGCTTTCACCAATTTTGATTTTACGTTTACCTTCTTAACACGTACAAAACCTTCAATTCTACATCCTCCTGTCAATGGTGCAGGTCTTTTTGCATCAGCTGTTAAGTTTCCAGATTTGTTCTCCAAAGCAAGTCTTTGAGAATCCAAGGAAATGGGTGCAACCAAACTTTCCATTGCCTGCGAGAGATGGAAACTCTAGGTCATGCTGGACTCCTTTAAAACATTGCTGTGTGTGTGAAAGAAGATGGAACTAAAACAATCAAGGCAGTTTACAACTTAATATTAAATTTTGAAAAAGTAATAGAAAAGGGGTAAATTTTTGTGTACAGTGAGTGCTACGTTTCCTACTTCATTTCTCTATTTCCCCCTTTTTCCTCCTCTAATGAACTCTGCCGATCAAAACTTAAAACTGTTCTTACAGTGACGAGGCCCTCTGTATCTCGATCCCCATAGTATGATTCATGATCATGGTGCCCATGATCATCCCTGTGATGAAAACAAGTCACAAAACAGGGAAGCACATAAGAAGGCAGAAGTGTAAGTGACATTAAGAACTCAGCATAAAGTAAGTCGTGAGAATTTTCCCAGAATAGCAAAATGCAAGACAAAAAAATGCCCAAGAAGAGATCAATATGCTCTGTGTGTATGTGTGAGAGAGAGGAAGGAAGGGGGGAGAGAGTCACACCAAGACAGAAAATGTACCAACAGGTAAATGTCTCATTAATAAGTATTTTGTTTCTCTATTTGCTCTCTTACTATTAGTCCTCTTTTATCAATCAAAAAAATAAAAAGTGTATCTGAGATCAAGACATACAAGGACTTGGGATGATTCGCACCAAATTCAAATGCACCCAGTAAGGGAGGCTATTGCAAGTTACGAAAGCACTATCCCAAGACCAACAAAGGGGACCATCGAAGGAAGTTACAAAAGCACTTAAACAACAGCAACAAACTTCATAAACAGTCTATGTTATTATTTTCTACCATAGGATGTACAAAGTACAAACCTGAGTGATCAGGTGCACGTGAAACAGGAATACTGCATGAAGGAGGATTGGGAAGGTTGTCAAAAAACCCAGATATTTGCATGTAAAAACTCTATTATGCCAGCTAGAACCCCGTTGTAGAACTTGAAAATGCATGATGTGAAGATGGTTTAAACACATGACAGATCAGACTAGGAAACCATTCGTAACCACCGAGGTCAGCTTATCTTAGCTGTTCGAGTTTTGCTGTTTTTTTTTTTAGTCACGAGTCTTGATGTCTTTCACTTATCTGGAAATATGCACAGAAACGGATAAACTATATATGTCAACACACTACGATACAAATTTGACATGTGTATATATTTCTTTCGAACTATATGCACCCCGGAAGCACTCTAAGTCTCAACTAAAGAATTTTCCAACCTGATGCTCTCATTTCCAATATCCTTCCTTGTATGGATAACCTAAGTGCAGATATTATCTTATTACTAGAGGCGGCAATGATCAAACTCAATTTCTTCAAACAAGGAAATTATAGGACAAGATTTCAAATAACTATAAAAAAATGGGAAAACAAGATAGTAGGAAGAAAGATAAGAGAAGAATGAATCTCATTGATTCAATACTATCTTAATGGTCTGAATTCTCAGGTAGAGTGTTGACAAAACACAGAGGATGCATCATTCCACAACAAAGGCATGCCATATCGGCATGGCATCATTAATTAAATTGGAACTCAAAACATCAAGAAAATGCTCAAATTTCAAAAACAGGGATTCCAAGTAAGGACGGTGAAAGTATAAGAATGCAAATCTGAAAAGAAAAAAAAAACTGCTCATACATTGAACAAAACTGTAAAGATTGATAGCAATATCCATTGTTACCTAACATCGCTTCCTTTACGAAATATACGGACAGACGGATACCCTTGTATGTGATTCCTGAAAGACCAGTATAAACTGAGGGTCAACCAAAAGAGTGGATAAAAAACAACGATAAAAAGATTAGAGATTCTAATTAAACAGAAGATCAAAGAAAATTAAAGAACAATCATATATACGAGATCCAAGGAAGCCTAAATGTATATAATATTAAAAAACTTCAATTATTTGAGCATTCTCATGGATATGAAAGAAACAAAAGTGTAACCTCAAGTAGGAAATTATTATCTGGCAAACCCAAACAGAAAAATCAATCACACAAACCCAAGTTCCCAGTAACAATGGAAGCTGAAACATTACACACAATCATAGGCATGGATACACCAGTGTAGTAATTAATTTTTTCCAGTCGGCATAGGGATAAGTGCCATACAACATATGATTATGTATATAATGAGTTGAGGCCACAACAATTGTGAGAAAGATGTCAACGAACTAGTAGAATGAAGGAAGAAAGTGTAAAGTCAAAAGGAGATGGTAGATTATGTGACGGTTTTTTGATTAGGGATTATGTTGCCAGAGGTCCTAAAAGTTCAGTTTATTATCCAACAAAACGTTTCTAGCCTTATCCTGAACCCAAGATCAAAGAACAAACTCAAAATAAAAATTTTCAATTACCAACAACGAATAGTAAACAACACTTTGACTATCGACATAAATTACACAAAAATTAACATAAACCAAAACCAGTAGGACTTTTCTTCACATGAGGACATGTTAATCCAATTATCACACACCATACAAAAAGCTAAAACATCAATCTTAGAAGTACCTTCTACACAATTCACTTTCTTCAGTGCAATCAACCTTTGCAAGAAGAATACGCCCATCCATTTCTGGATCGTATCTGAAACCAAGTTTGCCTATGAGATTTTGTATGGCAAGTGATCTTGATGATACAGATAACTTCTTTTGAGTAATGAGATGAAATTTACTATTTACAAAGTCTATTTTCAAGGAAAATGAAAGAATAGAAGATGCAAGTGGACCTTTCTCTTATGATGGTGGCTGCTTTCTCCCATGAAGGTTTCTGGAAAGGGTAGAGCAGCAAACTATTAGTTAAGTCCAAAAGGTATTCATTGAGATAAAATGCTTTACGACAAATATTGCAACCTACTCCAAACTTTGTAGTCTTATAATTGATAGAAAACGAGCAAGCAAGCCCAAAGAGAAAAAGATGAGCAAGCCCAAAGGGAAACATATGAGATAGCTCAAAAAGAGAAAGAAAAAAGATATCTAAGTATTTCTCAATATAACATCAATCTTATAATTAACGCATCTTTGACCAAAACAAACATCATAGACAAAATTGACTACTAAAATGATACCAGAATATAAAAATGCCACCTTTGATAGATTAAATCAAGTGATTAAAAGTGAAGAAGACATATTTGTTGAATGATATTTTGGTTGAAGATGTTCAATTTAAGAGAATATTTAGAAACTTGCATTAATTGCAAGTGACAAGCATGGAAAGAGCTGCCCTGTCTACATTGCCTCGCACAAGGTTGAGATAATATTCTGGTATTCAATATGGGCACTGACTTAAATTTTATGTCTTTGAGCACAATATCAATCCAAACAGAAAGAAATACATGCACATGATGTCTGCCTTTGCATCATGTTCAAAGAGGTAGCTCAATGAAAGCAGAGCCACTGGAGCATGAAAATCTTAAGAATAAGCTAAAATTTATATCTATTTGCACAATGTCAATCCAAACAGAAAGAAATGCATGCACGTGATGTCTGCCTTTGCACCATGTTCAAAGAGGTAGCACTGGTGAACAAGGAGAGCATGAAAAAAAGGAGACAAGAATCACCAGGCGATTACTCCAATAGCACCAAGGAGCAAAGAAATTGACAACCAAAATTGAATGCCTGCAAAAAGACAAGTTCAATATATCATCAGGAGACTGCATTACAACCTGAAGAGGCATCAAGGAAAATAATAACAACATTTGAAAATCAGATCTGCTCCACTTACTGATGTGAAATTCTATCAAAATTACGACTATTTAGAGAAACAGCTCCTTCACCATATTCTTCATCAACTTCATCATCGTGCTTAATTTCTTTTGAAACTGGTCCAGACTGAAATTCTGAGCCAGTAGGTTTTAAATTGGAGTCTATTGAATATTTGCGGATTGTTTTTGTTATGTTTAATCGGTTCTGCAAATAACAGGACACAAATTCAGCCAGATTCACTTCACTTACAGAAACTAAGAAAAAAAAGTGACACAAACAATCAGAAAATAGAAACACGTGATAGAAATAACATCCAAATAATAGAAATCCAACATCCAACTGGCCGGTATATCCAAAAGTAAAACCATCTGGGTGTCCATGAGTGAACTTATTGGCTGCATGTTTAGAAGAAATTCCACAACTTTCACCATGCATCGAATAGAAAGCCATGACATCCTCTCAATGTAAAACCCAGATGGAGGTTAAGATATTGTATCTTAAGCAAAATTTCCTTCTTTTTTTTTTTTTTTTGACTAGCAGCATAATTTTGAAACAAGAGAATCAAAATGTCCAATTTCCACAGTCAAAACCATTTTAGCTTCAAAGATCATTGATCCTTCCCCCATAATTCAGCCAACATCTAGCTGGAAAAGCACATCGCCATAAAATATTCATACCTTTGCCAAACACTCCAAAAGACATCTCTCAGAGAGAAGTTTCAACTAGAGCAGTCCGACTTCAAATGGGTAACTTACACAATCTTATGTATATTTACACACACAGATATGTATATGCATGAAAAAGTATTCTACGGTGGCCATAATAGAAATATGACAGTTCAATCAATCTTCTTAGGAGCCATTGATCAAGCACTATGTTAGCTATAGCGGGGGCTTTTGCTTCATAATCAGTTAGAACGGCTGAAATAATGGGAGAAAACATGAGTTACTAATCACAAGGGAAAGAAGAGCAAGATAAAAGATCCCACTAAAGATTCTTCAAACATAGAATAGTACTTAGACACCAATTAGCAAAAAACAAAGATCAGAATTTCGTTTTGGTGCGTTCTTTTGGTCACCTAGAAACGGAAACAATATCATAAAAGTTTTGGAAACATAATAGAAATAAATAAAAAATTTGGCAATTTATTTTCAAAGATATTGGTCAAAATATACCAAAACATCTTGAAACATCTCAAAACATTAGTGAAAACACGTCAAAGCATCTTGAAACATTTCGAGACATTAAGTAACATCTTAAAGCATTGGATTTTCGATTCAATCACTGATTCGTTTTGGTCTCGTTGAAAACAAAAACGTTTCAGACATTTCAACCATTTCAAAATGAAATTTTGAACTTTGACAAAAAGAAGCACAATTTCAAAAATCTCTTGGGGACAATTCACTTAAAAAAAGTAATATCAACTCATATATAGATGCACTCACCCCAAATGTGTAAAAACTAAAAAGTCATATGGAACATTCTTCCATTAGTCCTTAAAAATAAGACCCTTCACAATTCCATATTAAATATTCAAAAAAAAGGACGAAAAGAAGGAATTTGTGCTTTAAGAGACTTTAATACTTCCTCATCAGTGAAAATAAACGAATTTTCTATTTCTAAAATACTTGTGGGTCAAACCAGAAGCACAATTAATTTGTTGCTAGAGCAATTACTTTAAGTACATATTAGAAAATTACTTTTTGAATAGTCATATATTACTTTTCAAAAGTGCCTAACAAATGTAAATTGGAGGATTGAAACTTACTGTTCCCAAGACATCACTCACGTCAACAGATGCAAATTCGCAAGAGAGTGCGGGAAAACTACAAGAAAATTGTAAGAAAATGTTACTTAGGAAAATAACAAAATGCCAAAAATAAACTACTAAATCAGAATTCATAGTGAAACACTTGCCTGAAAAATAAATTACTAATGTAGTTATGTTAAGATAACAAATTTTATATATAAAATAGGAATTGGCAACA
This sequence comes from Ilex paraguariensis, assembly GCA_963454935.2. Classification (NCBI taxonomy): domain Eukaryota; kingdom Viridiplantae; phylum Streptophyta; class Magnoliopsida; order Aquifoliales; family Aquifoliaceae; genus Ilex; species Ilex paraguariensis. Next base: position 22,276 of record CAUOFW020005095.1, on the reverse strand, counting down.
TAACCATTGCAATCCTATCTACAATTCCTAAAGCTAGCATACAGGAGAAATATGAATCAATATAGTCAAAAGCATCCAACAAAAAAAAAGAAAAGAAACAAAGAAATGAAGGTGAAACAGTCAAAGAGATTCCCAAGAACACAAACTCATTGCCTCCATTTTGGTCAAAGAACCAAATTTTGTGTCCAATTGCTTTACACAATTAGAACATAGGGTGGAGCTTCTACCTACTCTCACCATTTTAACCATAGAACTAAGATTGTATCAATTTTCTTTACAAAATTATGAGTGGGCTGGATCATTTCCCCTACTATATTGTGGTATTAGCACATTAAGCAAAGAAAGAAAACTTCTTTTTCCAGAGTAAAGTGGGAAAAGTAAAATTGATGATTCTTGGTAAAGACTTAAAAAACTTTTGTGGAATCATACCTCATATTAAAATCGATGCGCAAGAATTCCCCATCAGAACTCTTGTCAACAACAACCGAGGTTAAGGTGCTCACTGTCAAATAGTTATTTAATTCCTGAATAAAAATTATGATTTAGTGATAGCTACCGACAAAACCACAATACTACATTGACTTGTAAAAAAAGCACCAATATAAGAATGTCCAATATGGAAAGTAGACCTCCAATGGAATGGTTGAAGGAATTTACAGGTTTTCTGATAAACTAATCAAATCTGGAATCTTTAGAACGTCAAAACAGCGCATTTAAATAGATGTGAATCAAACATAGCTAATCCGAGACTAACATTCACAATCCTCTACAACATCAACATATTAAATCCAAAAAATCTCCAACCAAATAGGTGCAATACAAGCTTCCTACCATTCCAAATAAAAACATCATGGACAAGGCTGCTACAATGGACAATCCAGCACCTGATAAGGAAGCCTCTGTCAAATCTCTGGGTATTTTCCTGCAACAAATACAAATGTGCAAATAATTATGTGAAAAAAAAGTCAGTGTGCATTCCATCAAATACAATCATGAACAACGCTGAGGATTCAACCACGTAAAAAATGTAATATCTCACAGAAAACATTTTTTTCAGTTACAAATTCACAAGACATAAGAGAAGGAAGAACAAAAGAGGTCAATGTTGGGTCTATCACTCCAAGTCTCTTGCCTTTTTTTTATTGAAAATTTGAAATATAAAATTTTTGTTGGAATTGTATCGAAGCGAAGAACAAAATATAAGACCAAAAAACTAAGACCAAAAAACTAAGTTGAATTCGTTTTCTTTTGAAAAGAAACAAAATTGCTAACTGATAATTGAAGTTAACATTATTTGAGTAAAGGTGGACATGTAGTCCAACCCTATTGCATTTAATACAAAAAAAAAATTGGAAGTGACCACCAATAATTCAAAATTATCTTCCAAAAGATGCCATCCAACTCGATGTAATACAAAAAAGAGAGATATTCTCAAATTATTCAGCCACCAAAGCCCAAGAAGAAACTAGGAAATAGATTCGATCCCACAACCCTTCCACTACTTCCAAAAAGAGGAGTTGAATTTGTCGCCTCTTCATCTCCATATTCCTTCTTTTACTTTCACATTTTGTATATGTTTGTCTTCATCTTTATCAGTTATTATCTTAATAGCCTTTATTAAGACCTCTAATATTTATACAACATTTGAAGGAAAAAATTCAACCATTGCACAAGACTCAAGGCTGAGCAAAACGGATTTATTGCCAAAAATGATTGTTAAAGAATAAAGATGCAGTGAGGTAACTTTGAGAACTGAAAAACTGATATCTTCCAGTTACCGCATCTAATTGTTCTCACTGTTATGGAATATTAAATACATCCATCCTGGATGATAAGTGAAACGAAGTAAAACAATGCCCTTAATGTAATTGTGTCATGCCCGAGCTCTACCAAATAAATTAGCATCCACCAAGGAAATAATGTGAAAAATAGAATATTAGGGAAATTGGAAAAATATTATCAAAATGACAAGAAGATACCTAGCCAAAATGAGAGGTCATAAGGCCACATGGCAAGGCAAAGTGAGAAACTATTGAAATCTAGCGTCATCTTATAACAAGCAAGTCCAAGTGTCCAACTATAAAGCAACAATGTAAAAAATTGTACAATAACACGCTGAAGTTATGTGGAGGAAACAATGACACAATCATGCCTCATAGCAGCAAAGACACAACTTGTGGCAGGAAAATTGAACAATGGGCAAAAGCACGAATGACAGTTGACAATAACTTTCTCAAGCAAATCTAAGACCTCGGGTCCATTCAGTAGAAAGCGAAGAGTGGAAGGAGGATAAAAAAAAGGATCTTTTTGGTTTAGGGGAGTTCACTCATGAAGGAGAAAGGGAGCTAAATCACCGAGTACATCTCCACAAGAGCAATTGGAGATAGAAACTCAGAGTATTCCTCTAAAAGAGGTTGGTGCAAATGTTAAGTTCTTCCACAAATACATAATATGATAATTCGCATAAAGGTTGAACTCTGATGGATCCGGGGAGAAGAGAAAGACGAGTCGGTAGGGTAGAGAAAGACAAATTAACATGTCCTTGCTCCTATAGGGTGTGTTTGGCAATCACCCACAAGATTGGACTTGTTTGGATTTGGTATTCAAACCTATCCAATGAAATCCCTTATAAGCCGGCTACAATGTTAGATTAGCATAGTTAGTTTTATCCAATCTTTTATTTGGATAGTAATTTATGATATTGTGGGCCCCATTACCAACCAACTCTTTTTTGGTCAAATCTCATAACTTTGACTTAAATTTGTCATCATAACCTTAAATGCACTTCTGTCTAAACCTTTGTCATATTTGGCTTGGCAAGACTAGGTTACCACTTTAATGTTGTATTGAAAATTTTTAAATAGTAAATTATTGTTAAAAACTAAGTTTTTTGTGTTCCATTCTAAAAAAATTGAAAAAAGTTGACCACAAATATATTTGATAAATAAGCTTTTATATTTAATCAAGAGTTGTGGATTGACATTATTATTGTCGGTTGGGTGTTGTTGGAATTGGCTTCTTTTTTTTTTCCATGTTTTAATTTTTGTTTTCTGGTTTATTATTAGTTGAGTGAAAATAATGGATATTACTACTATAATTGCAGTATGTGAGAAGAATTCTGAAATTGCAGATGCAAATGCAATTACCCATCAAATATTGGATGTAGATTCATATAGAAAACTTGTAATTAAATTTTTAAGATCATATTGATTCAATTGATGTTACTCTTTTGTGGCTAAAAGCTGTCCCCACTCTTCACAACCTCAACAGATCAAGAAAGAGAAGAAACAAGAAAGCCACACAGGCTCCTATGACCCTGGTAGTTTGGACATGGCTTTGACTGTGGAAAAACAAGAAAGCTACACACAAAGACCCACAGACAGAAATCCACAGAGGGGGAGAGAGAGCCAAGAAAGAGTCTGACGGAGAGAGAGGAAGAGAGCTAGAGAGAGAGGGGGAGAAAAGCATATCTTCTTCTTCTTCTTTCCCGTTCGCCATTATGATATGAGAAAGGGAGACCAGTTATTGGATGAAATGAAATATCAGACAAAAGTGTAAAAACCCTAAACACAGGGGTGCTTTCATAAAATACCAAACCAATCCTGTCGACAAGATTTGAATCCCACACTCCCCATGAGTTAGAAATATCTGGATCAGAAGGAATTTTGAGCTACAATTCCTACGGCCGAGTATTTCAAAGACAATGATTATCCCACCCAAATGACCCCTTGACCCTATCCCTCATATAATCCCATCTAATCCGGTGAAACAAGCACCCCCATAGAGTGTAGTGATCTGAAAAATTTGTTGTTTGTTTTCCCAATAGGAATGCATAATGATCTCTCCAATTAAGCTTGAAGAGATAGTGAAAGAGGAAATGGGGGAGGAAGTAAACAAAAGAGTCGAAAATGCATCTAGTAAATAAAAGGATTAAGATACCATTAAGGTTCTATGTTACAAATACCTAAACATAGACATACGATGTAGAAATGTCAATGAGACTAAGTTTCTGTGGCACCACTATCCACTTAGACAATAATCATATATGGACAACAAATGAAAATAAATTATTTTATTTCTTATACCTTATAAAAAATTCACACCAAAATTCCATACGAAAGTAATTTTAGAAATCCCCACTTCGTAATGGTGGGTCAAATGGATTTCGATACTATACCTACCCACCGCATTTCATTCACTCAACTTACTATAATTTCTTAATGTCAAGCCCAAAAACCTACCTTCGTTATATATTATGATTCTAAATGTCTCCCATTGGTAAAGTATGGGCTTGGTTAGTTACATGAACTCTTGAACACCCTTACCTTGCACTTCATGTGTTGAATTCATATTTATTTGGTTCCATTATTAAAGGTAGTAATGTGGTTGCCATCATAAGAGGTACCACGTATAGGACATGTCAAATTGCTCGTGAGCTCCGTGGGAAGAACCATGATGTCAAGCCAGTTTCGATAGAGTAAAACGTTGTGGATGCCGGCAACCAAAGTATGGTGACATGAAACGATCCGAAATACTGGTCAATTTTATGGGCTTGGCCATGTATACAACATACAAGCTCTCGGAGACCATTCCCTTGCAAGCAAAAGTTTCAACTGTGCGCACGGCTACCCATGGTCCATATCACTGGACCCATAGTTCAAATCCTAGTATATATTCAAGATCAATGCTAATATACCATTGGAACTATTAGATTAATATCAACTTTCAAGTACCAATGTTTGATGGGAAGTCAAATCAATTTAAAAATCTTAGTAAATTAAGTCAATAAATTAGGTCTCAATACTATTGCTCTATATTCAAAGGTTCAAGCTTAATCACTGAGGCACATTACCATATGCCGCGAAACTTCGACCAATCAATCGAAGTCTCGAACAGGGCCAATAGCTAACACGGTTATGGATTACGCATATCAAGTACTCTACGATCAGCATTTCAAACACAAAGGCCGAATATAAGTCCAGTGTGAACCAAAATCGAATACCTTGTAAACAAGTATAAATACTGACATCCAATAGAAGAAGAAACAATTTCAAGAAACATAACGGTAAAGATTCGAGCCAATCACACATAGCAAAACGCAATCAATGTGTAGTAGTTGTCCACAGAATATAAATCATATACACAGAAACGATGACTAACCTGTAAAAATCCACAGATTTGATCCTACTAGTCGAAACCATAGTTGTGATAAATGTTCAGATCTTCAGAGAGAGAAAATTCAAAATCAGGAGTGATAGATCTGCTGAGAGAGAGAGTAGGAATCGGTTGGTTTGCTCTCTGTCTCTGAGACGTCTGCGTTACGCATGACAATTGTGAAGCTAATGAAATTTGGTTCGTCTCCTAAACAGAGATATCTATTCATTCAGCGCAATTTGTGTTGGTTGAATGCGGGATTATTTTATTTGTATTAAAAGCAGGGAAAATATCGGGTGTAATTCAGGATTGTGGATCCGGGGCGGGTACATTAGGACAAAATGTCCCGACTTAAAAAAAAAAAAAAAAAAAATATATTCAGCCCCCCTAAAGTTTGTCACTTAATCATTTAGATCCCTAAAATTTAAAATATTATACACCAACCCTTAAAATTTATACGCACGTAACACTTAGGCCCCTGATGTAAATATATCATTTAATAAATTATACTTAGACCCCTTAAAATTTATAAATATATAATACTTAGACCCCTTAAGTTTAAAATATTATATTTAAACAAAAAATACTTCAATCAAATACAGAATATCAAATATTTTAAATTTTATTGTATCATTTATTGAAATAAAATTAAAATTAAAATTTATTTTTTCTTTAAAAATCGTAATTAGTATATAATTATACTATCTATTAGAATAAAACTACAAAAATCAAACAAGGGATTTAAGTAAGTCATAATAGAACATGAATTTTACATATAAAATTCATGTTCTATTATTTCATTTATTGAAATAAAATCAAAAATAAAAAGTCTAATTTTTTTTTAAAAAATCATAGTTATTATATAATTATACTATCTATTAGAATAAAACTAAAAAATTAAATAAGGGGTTAAACTGTAATAAACATAATATCTTTTAGCTTTAATTGAGGTAATTTGGTATTTAATTTGGTTGTTTAAACAACCAAATTAAATTCTAATAGACAATATAATTGTAAACTAATTACGATTTTTTTTAAAAAAATTAAACTTTTTTTTTGATTTATTTCAATAAATGATACAATAGAACATGAATTTTGATTGTAAAATTTAAAATATTTGATATTTTATCTTTAATTGAAGTATTTTTGGTTTAAGTATAATATTTTATACTTAAGTGGTCTAAGTATTATATACTTATAAATTTTAAGAGGGTTTAAGTATAATTTATTAAATAATATATTTATATCAGGGGTTTAAGTGTTACGTGCAGACAAACTTCGGGAGTTTGTGTGTAATATTTTAAATATCAGGAAATCTGAGTAATTAATTGATGAACTTCAGAAAATCTAGACATAATACTTCAAAAAAAAAAAACATTAGGACAAAATGTAATTACTAATGCTATCATGACCTATCGAGTAGGGAGAGAATATTTGGTTAATTATATTTTGATATCTAAAGTATATATATTTTATTAATTTGGTTTCTAAAGTATTAATTTTATCAATTTGGTCCCCTTAAATTATTCAGTTCGTGTTTAAATGATCCCTACATAAATGAAATGTTAAATTGTTGATGGAATGATCACGTGTTGGACATGTAATATCGTCTCAAAAAATGACAAGTTGTTATTTTCGTCAAAAAACTTGACGAATTGTCTGACTAAGGACGATAGTGACACAAATTAAATTTTTACGGGCTAAATTGATAAAATTAATATAAAGATGACCAAAGTGATAAAACAGACATACTTTAAAGACTAACTAAATTAAAAATCGATTACAATTTTAAGAATTTAATTATTTAATAAAATTTATGTGCATCCTGAAGACTAAAAATTCTAAATTACCCTTAAAGGAAGTAAAATACACTTGCCGGAATGACCACATAGAACACCACAAACGTATTCTAACCAATGTTATTAGAATCAGACCAGATATCAAATCAGCAGAGGAACTAGATCAATAGTTCATTAGTTTAATGGGTTTACTGGTCAAACTGATCATATAATACAAAAATAATAAAATTTATAAAATAATAATTTAACTAAAAATTTAGTCACAATAAAAATTAAATATTTTATTGTGTGTGTCTTAACTGGACTGTTGAATGTGTTATGTGTGTGTGTTTTTGGTAAAAAAAAAAAGTAGTGTATATTAACTATTTAACTTAGATTCAATTATTCATATTAATCACGTGTTTATGCGTGCGTAGAGAGAGAGAGAGAAAGAAGATCCAACATATGAGAAAGAACAAGAAGACCCAATAACTTTTCTTTCATTTTTGTGGGTGCGTGTCACGTGTCTGTGTGGAGAGAGAGAAGAAGAAGAAGATTGACACAACTTACGAGGAGATCTAGATATGCGGTGTTCTTGATCTGTGGTGTTTGAGATGTATGTTCGCCGTTGTTTGATAAAAGAAAATAAAATTATATAGGCATTTTCATGTCCACTTGTAGTTTCTCTTTCAACTTGGATAACAATTCACACGCATCACATTAATGGTTTCCCTATTATTTTATCAATAATATTATTTGAATATAATTTATTAATTTAATTTGTTGATCTAATTATTTATAATTATTAAATTGATAGTAGACTCCAATATTTGTTGGGACTTACCACTAATCTAATGAGTGTGATGAATTAGGTCAATAAATTAAGTTTAAATAATATTATTTTTATTTTAGAATTAGAACACGAGAATCAAGTGCATATAATTTCAACAAAATTAGAAATTTTGAGTTATTTTTTTACGAGGTTCAATGATTAACAGGTTAACTGGTTCACACCAGTGAATTGAATGGGTTGATATAACTCAATAGGACTCGTGACATGATCTGACTATATTAAATTATTAGGGGTAATTTATATTTGAAGACACGAAACACTGTCAGCGAGAAGTGATAGATTTTTTGGGAGGGAGAGGAGTTCAATATAGATAGTCTTGAGAGAAGTTGGTGGCTGTTGGATGAGTCTATTTGAAACCGTCAAATAGATTTATTGAAATCGGTTCTATTATATATTATAAATATAGATACATGGGTTAAATATAGCTTGAATAAATTTAATATGAAATAATTCACACAATTTAATAACATGACACGGCATGCGAACTAATTATATATATCCAAGTTAATTTTGAACAATATTACTTAAATTTAAAATATTAATTTGATTTGTTGACTTAATTAATCGCAGTTGTTGATTTAACTATGAGTCTTAATGCTTATTAGAACTCATTATTTATTTAATTGTTATAATTGATTAAATTAACAAATCATTGTTATAATTGATTAAATTAAATTAACAAATCATATCAATATTTTAAGTATAAATATTATTTCTCAAGGTTAATCAAGGTTAGTTCACTTTCCGATTACTCGATGAAGGCTCGCACTCTCATGAACCAACGCAGTAACTGTTTGAGCTCTAAATGGCATTGGAAGAACCAATGATGGTGAGAGAAGTGGACGCGTCAGATGAACCAGGTAGGGCATGTACTATCATGAAACTCTTCTTCACCAGTTCACCCAGTTGGGTTCCTCTCCTTCTCTCAATACCTCACGATATTCACCACCCGCCTGCCCCCCAACTCACACACACCCAGAGGGAGATAGAGAGATCTGATTCTGATTTTTATATCCTTCACGTTTGTTTCATCTTCCTCATTTTTTCAGATATTCTGCATACCATTTTTCTATAGGTTGATTATAAAGCAAACACCATTTCAAACACTCTGATATGTGCATGTATGTGTTTATGGAAGATCAGTGAATGTTTTACAGCAAAACCTGTCTATCGAGTTGACTTGGGTGATGGACGGTAGAGAAAGGATCCGAAACATAATTCAGAAAATTGGAATTGTTGATCTTAGCATCACAAAAGGCTGTGAGATCTTGTAGACTGATCGTGCATTCAGATTAGCAAGAAATTACATCTCTCAAGATCATACAGGTAGACATGCAATTTGATTTTTTTTAATCTTTTTCAAAGAATGCATGAATGTTGTTTGACATCGTTTCAATTCTTTTCCTTCAAAAATTTTCATCAGGTTTTTCAAGGTGTTTCTGCAAACCTTTTAAGGTTTCGAAATGGACGACAATCACAGATTAAGATTCGAGCTTAACGACAACCCTGAGGTATATATAGATAGGGCTGAGGCTGACTTCATCCACAGGATCACTCTCACTCTTATACAAATTTCTGTACAACAATGCACAAATGTTTTCTAAAATGACTGTATAAATCTGAAAATAATTACTCCTTCCTTCTACTTTTTCGTTAGAAGATTCTTGAGATTTGGAGCTATTTGGGACTATGGTGATGACAAGCAAACCCTAAAATCAACATTCTACCCAAAACAAGAAGAAGAAACCCTAGAAACATTCATTTTACGGTGAATACACATGCAAGCAAATATCAAGATTGGAAAAAGATTTTCCCTGGATTATCTCTCTAGATCCCACTATTTGATATGTTTCTACATGTGGGAATCAACCTTGTCGAAATGAAGATAAAATTGTTCGTTGCTTATCTCTCTAAATCCCACTACTTGATATGTTTTTACATATGGGAATCAACCTCGTCGAAATGAAGATAAAATTGTCCGTTGCTTCTCTCTAGAGTCTAGATCCCACTATCCCATATGTAAATACATATCAAGTTGAAGTCTTAATTTCTGAGGGTTTGTAAATTTGCTCAAATCTCTTTAGATGTAATAGTCCATTGATTTAGGTTCGTTCAATTTTCAAGTGTCTTTCTCAGTTCTTACTAATTATTTTTGAAAAGAAGGGAGAGGATGCCTTTTGTTCTTGTTTTTTGAAGGTTACATTATTTGTTTTTGCATAATACTTGTATTGCTATACATTCTATTTTTTTTTTCTCAATTGCAGATGAAAACCACTTTAGCTAACAGTGAAGAGTTTATGGCTCCTAGTAACTCAACCGCCTTGGAGAATGCTTTTCCAAAGGAGATTCACAGAGCAAGTGATCTCCTAATGTCAGTCTCAGTGCATGCTGATACATATAAGACGAAAATTATCAATCTTTCTGTTGCAGCAATGGAGGAACTTGAGCAAATGGCTCTAGAGCAAGAGCCATTGTGGTTATTCAATGTGGATAGAAGGGCTGAAGTTTTGAATGCTGTTGAATACAAGAACAGATTTGAGCCTCTTGATGCTGCTCTAGAGGAAATAATTGGAATGATCAAAATGGGACGGCCTATAGAGCTTGCAAGCTTTAATTATACCAATGCTGAAGTACCAAATGATAATGGTAGTGAATCTTCATTACCAATGGAAAATGGACCAACACCACCTTTAGAAACTGAAGCTTCCCGGGCATCTGGAGTTGTGTTCATGAATCCAATTGACCTTGTTAATATGTTCATGGATGTGGTGAGTTTTATTATCTCACCAATTTATATCTGTCTTCATGTATTCTACCAATTATGCAATTAATTTATGATCGACAGTCCTCCTTGTCTTGAAATCAGGATCAGTGGTCGATTGTGTTCACCAATATCGTCTCAAAAGCAACAGTTCTTGGGGTAGTAACAAAAGGAGAGCTTGGTAACCCTAATGGAGCTGTGCAAGTGGTACTCAAGAAGCCATGTCATATTTATTACTTCTTTACTTGCTAAGATGAAGCTTATACATATTTCTATTGTTCATTTGTGTTCATTAGTTTAATTATGGAAAATGGCACTTTGCATTCAATAATATATCTATATGATAGGAGCATCTGTTTCTATTTGTGCTAATTGTTTTGCATGTTCCATAGTCAATTAAAATTTCATTTTGTGCCTACATACAGCTGGCATTAACATATCAAGGACTAGTTGGAAATAGAAAGGGGACACGTATTAAAAATCACGCTGTTAAGCTCATTTACACATGCAATCATAATATCACTCTCATAAAGATAATTTGGCACACGAGGCTCGTATCATTACAGTATTTGGTGGAGATGATCATGTATAGATATTATATTGTTTGTCCTTACCAATTATAAACCATTTTTGATATCATTGGTGAAATAATATTTATAGTAAATCAAAACATAGTTGAGTTGAGGGCGCAAATATCTTACCAAGCTTTAGGTCTATTTGTATAATTGTATGCTGAAAGAGCTAGAGGATCATAGACCAGAACACAAGTTTCCCCTTTAATTAACTTTCTTGTACTTTCATGTTCCCTTACAAACAAATTAAAATGAAGAAATGAACAAAAAAAATGGCCTTGCTGCCCACTTAGGTAAAATGAGTTCAATTGTGAACCTATATTCATTTTCATACCACAGCATTGATCTGTAGCAATTTGTCTTCATGGGTATTCTTGTTTGTTGATTTTTCAGATGAAGGCAGAATTTCATGTTCCATCACCACTTGTTCAAACTCGGGAGATCTATTTTGCTAGGTACTCTAGACGACTCTCTCTCAACAGTTGGATAGTGGTCGATGTATCTCTGGAAAGTATTTTTCCTAATCCAATGATTAAATGTCGAAGAAGACCATCAGGTTGTTTAATAAGAGGAACCCCAGATGGATTTTCAAAGGTTAGCACAGATGTCCAACTCAAAACAGCTTGTAATTTGATATAATTACTTGCTTGAAATTGTCTTGTCAAAAGGTTTCTATTTTCTGTTACTTAGGTTACATGGGTGGAGAATAATGAAGTAGATAATAGATCAGTTCAAACTATGTTCAGTCGACTAATTTCATCAGGTTCTGCATTTGGCGCAAATCGTTGGCTCACTACTTTAGAAAGACAATGTGATCGCCTGGCCATCCACTTGGATGATAGGGGTAAACTGTTTCCAATTTTCTTGCACTACAATCACGAGGAAATTAATCACAAATATGAGATTGGAGACTTGTCAAAATAAGATGTTGTAACTTGTAATAAGATTGTAGTTACTCTAAACATGTTTTTTTGGCAATTGTTCGTATTCTACATTGATAGTAACCCGAGGTGGGGCGACAAGTTTATTGAAGCTAGCAGAGAGAATGGTACGATGTTTCAATTGGAATGTTAGTGCATCCACAGAGAATCCATGGAGGCCATTAACAGTGCCTGGTGCAGAAGATATCTTGGTCAGGACTAGCTGTAACTTGGATGATCCAGGAACCCCTCGTGGTGTTGCGATAACCTTTGCAACTTCTGTATGGCTGCCTGTACCACCAGAGAATGTTTTCGACTTCCTTTGCTGTGGAAAGTGTCGCAGCCAGGTATATATTTCAGGTTTTGCAACAGTAACTTTAATGCTCCATTCTCCATTTGCGAATTTTCCTGTCATGAAGATGTAATGTCTTCAATATTAGGGACCGGTAGATATCAACATAGAATGTTGCTAGTTGACCAAAAAGCGGTCATTAAAATTTTGGGCGACCAAGCTAGCTTTCAATATACATATTTGAAACTTTTGGCTCTTGTTGTGTATGCACATTTGAAGTATTGGTCATGTTAGATTGGAAAATTAGCAGTTAGATTTGTATCTACAAACTGTTTTTACTTTATAGAAACTTTTGCGATGAGATATCTTTCAAATATTTTTTCTCTTGGTTCTACGTCACGTGTGGGGTGACTATGCTTTCAACGTAAATGATACCAAGGCATATACAATTCTTTAACAACCCTAGGGTATTGGGCATGACATATTAACACTATACAATTTGAAAGTAATTCATGTAGGAACAAGTCATACATATATTTGCTAGCTAATCACTCATCCATAAAAGTCTCTCTTGAAGGTTTTTATTAATTTCTTCTCTGGACAATATATGATCCACCATCACTAGGAGAGTGATAGCATTATACGGAGTTGAAGTACAATTTGGAGTTGGGAATTTAAGTGACGTGAATCGCAAACTTCCCCCCAGGGATTCGTGAGACACTAGTGATATCTATGATCCAGATATCCATAAATTTTTCTATATGTAGGATTTTATAACTTCACTTTCATTGAGATCTCGCGTTGAGTTGCACAGGAAAAAATTAATTACTCAAACAATGCTATAGAAGTATTTCCCTCCAATAGTTATCCAAATATAACTTATATATCTACATATCTGTCGGTCTTTAACCATTTTAATGTATCATATTGAACTATAGTGGGATATCCTTACCTCTGGGCGTGTCACAAGAGAGATTTTAAGCATTCCTACTGGCCGTGACCCAGCAAATACTATTTCACTGGTCATGGTAGAGGTAATCTCTCTCTCTCTGTCTCCCCCCAAGTTGCTTAGTTAATTCTTTAACCTAACAGTTGCATATTTGCAGCCTGTACCGAGCAAAATGACGATGCTATATGTCCAAGAAAGCTTCAGCGATTCAACAGGCTACTACATTGCATATGCACCTGTTGACATCTTGGCAACAAATTCAATCCTGGACAGTGGAGATCCAGACAGAGTAGAGTTATTGGCCTCCGGATTTTCTGTCCTACCCGACGGCCGGTCGATTGTGGGTGAGAATGGTACTAGTGGAAGTCTCTTGACTCTCTTATTTCAGACACTGGATGAACATATATCGACACCGGAGTATCTTCCCTCAGTATCAGTGGTGACAATATATAGAGTAATCACTGAAACTGTCTCAAGGATCAAGGGGTGCGTTGGTATCCAAGCATGAGTAGAAACAAAGGACCAAATATCTCCTATAGTAAACAAAGTCATATGAATCTCGTAGTTGCAGGAGTCTTGTACCAGGATTAATACTTTATTTTAGATTCCCTGGAATGTTGGTTTTGATAAGGTTTCGCCCCAATCTTATAATATTAACTGGCTTTTAGAGTTCATGCTTCGAACTTTTAGAATAATAGAGTTTAATCTTAGAATAAAAACCCCTCATTTAGTTGGTCTATTTCTCTCAATTTTGTTAATTTTTTTTTTCCAGAATTTGCCAATTTTCACTTAAATTGTTGTTTTTGTTAATATGACGTTTTCATGCTACTGGATGGGGGGCTATAACAATATGATGGGGATATAGCGGTTGGGATGGATTCAGATGGGTGGTGAGAGAATACGATACGAGAAAATATTGAAGATAATCGTGATACCACGTTACTATTGTAAGTAAATTCTACTTAATTTAGTAACTACCATGTTCATATATGAAAATAACTACCAAATAGAGTTCATTACCCAATTGTAGGCTTATTATTATTAGGTGAGATCATGTAACAATACTCATATAGCATCACCGTTACACCCAATATTAACTCATACGATAGAGGGGCCAAAAAAGAGGCAGTGAAAAATAAGACCCATGTATATATTTTTATTTTTGTCTAGAGTTCAAAAAAAAGGGACGAATTTGTAATTGAATGTGTGTCTAATCTAACAAATGTTTAATTTTCACTTTACGCAACACCAGCTCTCTTTTTGTCATAAGTCATAGAACTAGACTAAGGGGCATCCCCATAAGAATTAGTTTCTTAAATTTCACACATAGGAGATCGAAACACAGCCCCAAGACTATGGAGAAAGATGTAGATCGAGCGCCTTAAATAGACAACTACTATTACCCTTAACGATAATCTACCTGTGATTTTTAGTTTTAAAAAGAACTCTTAACATATTTTGCTTGTAAATTTCAATTAGGATTTTGTTTTACTATTCCATTCCTTATCAGAAACGGTTTTGCTATCAGGTAATTAGTAACCTGCGATACCCACCTCATCGGGGTTTGTTTCCTTATCTTTCTTCTTCCCTAAAGACCTTCATTGAAGTTGTGGATTCCTTCCCAAAACACAAGGCTGTTGATCAAAAACCCAATCTTATGGTACAAACCCAAGATGATAACTATGGAGGAATTGACAGAATTAGCGACTTGCCGGACGAAATTCTATGTTACCTACTATCTTTTCTTCCCACAAGATTTGCCGCCGCCACCACGGCCTTTTTGTCATCCAGATGGAAACCCCTTTTCCCTTCAATCCACCATCTTATACTTCGCTTGGAGGACTAGTTATTTTCACGTCCAGGCAACAAACATGCTGAATCGAACCGGTTGCACCAAATCAGTAATTTTATTAGCTTCATGTACAGTGTGTTGGATAACCTTTCATGTGATGTGAGATATATCCGTCAAATAGTTGTCCAACACTATGGCAATGACCATGTCAATGCCTGAATTGGAAATGTAGCGAGGTTTGAAATTGAAGAACTCGATATTTTAATCCTTGATAAGGATTTTATGGTATTTCCTCAACAAATATTCGGTTGCACAAAGCTAGCAAGATTGATCATAAATGCATGTTTCATTCTCTATGTCCCAACTTTCGTCTTTTCGTTGAATCTCAAGTTGCTCTATTTGAAACTTGTTAAATTTCACGGCAGAGACTCAATCCAAAGGCTTTTTCGTGGCTGCCCTATGGTTAGAGTGTCGCTATTATGGCAATGTGTGTTTGAAGATTTGCAAATTCTTGACATCTCCAGTCCTTCACACAAGGCATTGGGAATGTTTTTAAGTGTTCCGGTAAAAGTAAAAGTAATGTTACATGAATTTAAAAATTATACTTAAAAAATAAACTTGATAATTACAACCATTGATTTCACTATAGGTCTTAACATTTATTGAGATCTATTATCTATTCAATGGTTGTGTTTATCAAATTTACTTTTTAAATTTAATTTTGAAGTGTATGTAACATTACTCTAAAGTAAATATAAAGTTGTGTTCGATACTCGTCTTGGAAGACTCAAGTATAGTAATAATGTAACAAACGTGTATTTGGTGAAGAATTTAGGCTGTCTCAATCGATCTCGTCTAGACATTGGAGTCACTATGGAAAAATGGTAAGAATATGGATGGTTTTACTACCGAAACACAGCTGATTTTGTTGCTAATGTAGCCGATCTGTATTTATCTCAAAATTGCATGAGGAATAAGTTTATTTTCCCCTCCTAACCACATTTCATGACGAATGTCCATGGGCCTGAATAATGTTGGGCCAAACCTACACTGTATCGGGTAGGTAATTTGGGTCACATCCAGCCCATAGCCCGGGACCATTTTTGCAGTTGAGCCAGACCAATCCACGGGCTTTTTACTGAACTTATGAATTTGTAATTTATAACTTTTTATGAATTTGTAATTTATAACTTATTCTTTATATCGCCTTATGAACTAAATCTGAAATTATAACTACTAAAAAGGTTTTTGGGCTGGTTTTTCTGAATCACAGGACAGTCCTTCAGGCCAAACTGTGGGCTGGGGCAGTGCCACAGTCCACGACTATTCGGGTCTCGGGTTTAGCCAAGATGGAACAATTTCTGGTTAATCGGGTGACATGCTCATTTTTGGGTTGGATATCGGGTCACCCTGACCCATGGACATGCCACATTTTCATGTAGGTACTTGCATTTGTTTGTGGAAATTCTCATTCCTGTGGGTTGTTTTTTGTGAAACGGTTTTACAGTTTTTTTCATCTTTGCAAGTAGGCCATTAACTTCTCAGGTCTATTGCTGCCCACTTATAGTAGTTTGAGCAAATTAAAGCTTGGTGGCATTGAAGAAAATACATGTAAATTGTTGCCACGATTATTTGAAAGTTTGTCTAATCTCGAGGTTTTTGTCTTTGAGTCGATAAGTTGAGATGTTTGAACGATTTTCACTATGCAAACATTTTATTAAACTAGTTGATGCACACATGCGTTGCACGTGGACCAATTTGAATATCAAATATTGTAAACATTCATGTAATGTTTACCATATATGTATGTGTATACATCATGAGAGAGAGATTTGGATTAGAATTTTTTTTCGTAAACCCAGTGTGAAAAATAATTGAAACCAACTGTCTATGACTCCATAATAAAAACTACTTTTTTTAACCAACTTAACTTTATAGCTACTAAAGCTTAAGGTCTGCGAGAATTACTCGGGGTGCATTTCCCTAAATCATAATTGCCCACAAGAAAATCTGTTATATAGTTAAGATTGTATTTCATATGACTATCTGCTATAGCAATTGTACAAATCAGGCTCCTGATATGAATTGTTGAGCTTAGTACAATAAAGGAGAAATAAAAAAAAAAAAAAACCCTCTTAATAACATTTGGCAAAGCAGTAATAGAATAGCATGGAATGAACTAAAAGGAACAAAGTCCATTACACAGCTTAAAAATCCATCAAAAGTCGCCTCTAAGCTAATGTAACAAATATCTTTCAGTAATTAAGCCAACATGTACATCTTGTATTTGGATAATAAAATCTTCTTCATGACTCATAGCAAGATTGAGCAAGTAACAATGAAAAAAGTGACCATAAATCCAAAGGCTTAGCAAATATTTTAATGACCATCAGCACAAGTCATCACCATGAATAAAATTAAATATTATTATCTAGGCCCTTGAATAAGTGTTACAGAGCAGCATTAGGGACCTGATGCCCCCCAATTATGCCACATCTTAGCAATAAGAGAGACTTAATTGATCCTCGATCAGGAACCATATTCATGAGTCATTTTTTTTTTTTTTTGAACTGATATTCATGAGTCATGACTCCTACATAAGACATATATTATTTCATAAAATACCAAGAAATGTATCATCACAGTAATATGGAACTTAAAAATGAATACATGGGACCATGTTATGTGTGTGTGAGATAGAAGAAGGGCAGGAAAAGGTATAAGGATATACATCAAACGTATGATTGGTAATGCAACAAGAAGTGAGAGGCAAGAAGAGATTGATGTTCCCATGAGAAACAAAAGCTTAATATAACATGTAATTGGTGATCAAACTAATAAAATTCAAGAGCTTGGGTATATTCTTGAGAATTTGGGGGGGGGGGGGGGGGGGGCTGGGGGGGGGGGTCCAAAAACAAAAAATGTGAAAAGCACATAGTAACAATTGAAGACATGCTTAAGCATGGGGATAGATGAAACAAAGAATAGAAAATATAAACATGCTTGGCTCTATCATTGCAAAATCAAAAGATTGTTGTGTTGATGCTATCTATCCAAAGGGATATACCATTATATAAGAAGATAAGAAAACAAATGCAATATACATAGCTTCTCTAATGAATCATATTGTTTTTTTGTTGCTTAATTGATGAGTAGAAGGCTACCATGACATCAAAATAACTTTCAAAGAATAATTTCAATATTTATATATCTATCTATACTACTCCTAGAAATGGACTTTCTTATTATCTAGAAGGCGAACCAGGGACTTAAATTCAGTATTCCTTTAACAAAATATAGTGTCTAACATTCTAAGTTTGCTGCCACTTAAAACAACTTAAGATGTTAGCAACAATATGAAATATATGTTAGCTACACATTACACGGCTTGAGTTATTAGCAGCAAAATGACATATACGTAATGTGCATATCCAAACAGAAGTTTGTTGCACTTTTGTTGAAATATATATTACTGGCCCATGTGATTTTAATATTATCCAAAGCAGACTATAGAAATAACTATGGTCCTATTGTAATCCTTAGCAAAAAGAAGTCAACTTTTGTCCTTTTGATATCAAATTATGCCCACGTTGAAAAGTTTGAAGATAAATTGGCGTCTTGCACGTTGCGAAAGCCTATTTTTAACATTGTAACTGAACTGACCAGCCCTAAATAAAAAGTATATCAAGTATCATAGGGATTGAGAGTGTACATGTCTCCTGCCTCCCACTTCTTGCTGATTTGTTTCTATATATTCAAGAGCCTTACAACACATGGAAAAGCTTTTTTTTTTATTTAGATGTGTTATTTTGTTTTCTAAGTTGAACCAAAGAATAGAATAATATTAAAGAGTCATCTATTCACCTAACTCTCATTTTGGCAGCAAATGGTGATTCAGTAGCATCATGCATGGATTAGCTGGCCATTCCAACATTTAGAGTGTTCATATATATTTAAAAAAACTTGACGATTACTCAGTTCCCAAATACATCGTGGTTTAAAAGTCACTTAATATATGGTATATTGTCCACAATCAAATTCTAAATGATAAAATTAGCTTAATGATGGTCGGTGTCAAGATTAACATGCATGAGTGACACTTGTAAACTTTTAAGTAAAAAAAACTGAAATAATAGCGTTAGCTAAACTTTTCCTTAGTGAACAATGTTGTTAGCATATAGAAGATGACATATCTCAATCCAACCCCATTAATAAATTCCATAATACAACGCAATAGTAATAAAAGGATCATTTATGACATCGTAGTCTTTGAACGAAGCTTTACATGCTCACTGTTGGATTTTTTTTCTCTTTCTAAAAAGAGAATGCTATTTTTGACGATTGCTAGATGTACTGCCTATGACAGGTGAACAGTGACCATTTATTGGGACCCTCTTTGAATAGAGACCCAATAGATAAGGCAAAGTTCACTCGAGATCAAATTTCACTTGTAAAAGTGCTTCTTCTATATGACCAGGTTTGTCACAAAAATCTCTTACTTATAAAAAAAAATAAAACATTTGTTGATAAGCCTCCCCGTCTTAAAAAAACATATTATGATAAATCTAACTATGACATGAATTAATTGATTGCTAAATGGGCTTAACCATGAAAAACAATACCCACTTCTTGTTTGCGTTTACATTTGTTTCCTAGGCTCGAGCATAGGAAACAAATTGTTGCCTAAATGACTGTTGCCCGAAAAAGTCAGTTATTCAGCAAAATCTAATTATTCCTACAACTCAACATTCGAATCTAATGATAATTTTGAATCAACATGTAGTTATAGAAAGTTATTAATAAGAAATTCATATTACTTTTCTCATCAATGTACTTAATAAAAAATAATTGTCCCATAAATAGAATATCACAGAGTGTGTGAAATTCTAAACCTACTATCATGCAAGTTCACCAACTGGGTGTTCTTTAAAGGCTAAACAATCGACGTGAGACTGGTACATATACTTCTTTTGTTGTTATTCCACATACAGTCATACAGGAATTTCATAGAAGCCTACAATCAAACAGATAATGAGCAATGTTCTAGCACTGGAAGAAAATGCACAACCCCAAAGGAATCGTGTGTAGAATAGATATATAGTTCAGGTAATAAGGGAAACAGTACCTGTCCAAGCTTTCCTAATGCAAAGAGAGAGGCAGAGCGTTTGACTTGATGAGTAGTAATTGAAACGATTAGAAATGGGAGAGGCATGGAATGCTCCAACCTCTAATTTATAACTGATATTTATTGCAGATACGTTTTCCTTGAGAGACAGAAACAAATAGGCTTAAGAGAGAGAAACAAATCGGCTTAGGATGGAAGAGAGCAACTCCACACATTAATTCTTGAGCCACAAAAATGCTTATTCAATTGAGGGGAGAGAGAGAGAGAGAGAGAGAGAGAGGAGAATGAAACTAATTAATGTTACCATTAAAGGAGGATAGAAAGAGAGAGAGAGAGAGAGAGAGACAGACATGTCAATTGGGAGGAAGATGATCTCAAGCTAGTAGAACATTTATTAAAAATTGCAAGAGTTTTGTAAATCAACTCTAATTTGACTTCAACTAAACAGTCGTTGTGCTTGAGTGAGAAACTACTAATGATGGCAAAATTCTCAACTCTCCATGAGATTGATATTAAGAAAGGAGAAACTACAATTCTAGAATTTTCTCCCATGTGATAGAAGCCATCCAAAAACTTCAAATGAATTGGTACCGTACATTAAGAAGAAGGAAGAAGGAACCGCTGGTTCAAAAACCGAAGTACGCTTTGGTTAGTAAGAAATAACCCGATATAGGAGAAGGGGCAGTCCAGTCTTCTATTTTGAATGCATTTGATGTTTTCTTTCTTATGTGTGAGAACTAGGCTTATCTGTATCCACTGTTACAATACATATATTACAACCCATATTACGTTGTTTATAATGAAAAACTTGCTTTTGGATGGTCTCTATGATGTGTTCCTAAAACAATCTCCTTGCAATATTCTACTTCCTATGGTTCTCTTCTTTAGTGTCTTTCATATAAATGGAGATTTTTTTTTCAATGAGTTGTAGGGGAGAGAACACATTGCTCTCTTGTTGTAGATTAGGTTTGTCGAAGTTTGACATCATATGATTAACCGATACGAATTAAGCGACTTTGAGAGAGACCTTAACAGGTTCAGGTAATAAATGGATTGACTCGTCAAACATGTTTAATAAACGGATCGTGTTCGGGTGAATTTTATCAACCCATTTAAATAAAATTAACATAATAATAAATTAACAATTATTTTAAAAAAATTAATAATAATTTTTTTTTAACTAAACGGGCTAAACGAGTCTTGTCATGTTACCTGTTTATTAAACGATTTGTGTTCGTATTGAGAATTTTCACTTGTTTATTAAACGTGTCGTGTACGAATTTACATGTTTTTTACCCGTCACCTGTTTAACCTGGCACGTTTAACACCCCTACTATGGATGATCTAAAAACATTCTATTATTATGTGGATTAATAATAATACTCATGGGTTTCTTTCGGAGAACTGAATTTTTTCTTCTGAAAATGCGGTTTATGGTATTGTGCATGGTCTGGTATAGTGATAAAAGTGTACATCTGTTAACAATCAAGAGGATTTGCATTTCAAAATCATTTCTTCTTGGTCGTTTATATGTTAACCCTCTAGTAATGGAGAATAGTATGCTTTGTGTGTGTTTACAAAGATGATCTCATTGTAACACTTTTGACTAGAGAAAAAAGTTGTCGTTGGGAGTAATATGAATCTAGATCAATTTCGTGTAAAAGTCTATGATTTGCATTCAATCAAAATTATGTTACTTTGTTGGGCGTGACTAATAATGAATATATAGAAACTATAAAATTTATGTTTCTCTTTATTATTCAAAAGTAGGCATGTCAATTAATCAGATTCTAATCCAAATTTAAATTCGATTAATTGAATATAGATTAATATTTTTTATCGATAATTTGAATTCAAATTCAAAATCTTATATTTCACGGATTCAGATATAGATATACCTATATTCGATTAAATTATGATTGCATAATTTGTTAAAATTTAGTTAATTAAGTTATTTCGGGTTTGATCGGATAGAATTTTCGAATCGGAATTCGGATTGTTAACAAATTCGGATATGGACCACAATAATAAAATCCGTCGAATTATCGAATCGAACTTTTGAAATCGGGTCCGGATTAAA
>CAUOFW020005094.1:0-28512 GCA_963454935.2 Ilex paraguariensis | reverse complement strand
CAATATTTGGGGGATTTATAAAAACGAGATGGGTAAGAATCCTCTCCGATTGTTGTTACTTTTCCAATTTCTTTTGAAATAATCATCCACCATCCAATTTGGTCAAGTGCATCCCCTAGCAGTAGGGATAGACGATTGGATTAGAAAGAGTTTAGTGTTGGATGAAGTCAAACTGGACCAAAAAGGTGTAAATTTACTCAGGACCTTTGAGAGGAAAAAAAAGAGTGAGTAAAGATCCAAGTGTGACGATCTTTGGGGGATTTATGAGGACGAGATGGGGTAAGACTCCTTTTCAATTTCTTTTAAAATTCCATTGTGTTTATTGAAGTATAAATACTTAAAGGTACATGCTCTCTACCAGCTTAAATTTTTAGAGAAGATAGTAGTTTAACAATGTTCAAGTAGATACCTTACCAATCCGTGATAGATGACTAGATTGAAAAGAATTTAGATTTGGAAGGAGCCCAACTCAATGAAAAGTGTAGATTTTCTCGGGATCCTATTTCCCCATTAGTTCAACTGAATATAAGGCTTGCTTTGTTTTATTATATAAAATTTTGGACTGTATCTTCATTTGTTAACTTTTACTGGTTCAATCTTGTGGACCTCTTGTTAATATTTCTGTTTGTATTAAAAAGTACTGTTTCGCTTAAAATATGTCATTCTCAGACAACAATCATTGATACTCTCAAGGATAAAAAATTCGTTTCGAGGTGAATTGGTTATTGAATACCGAACATCTTATGTTTCTATGTTTTAAGACGCTTCGGAATGCAACGAGGTATTTCTAAATGTTCCGCCCAACGTTTCAAAATTTTTATGATGAGGATCGGGTTGAAATAGGATAAATGATAAAAATTTATTTTGGTTTTAGTTATTTAAATATTATTTGTTTTTATTGTTCAGTAGTAGAATTTGATTAGGAATCTTTGATTTTAGTGTTTTGCAGTTCCCTATATAAAGGGATGGATTTTATTTTTAGGTAGACTTGAATTATTGAATAATACTAAGAATTGTTTCGCCTGATTTCTATTTCTCATCTCGTTATTATGATTCTCATCTCCTTTCTTGTTCCCTTCTCATCCTATATATCTTTTTATTGATCTACATCAAGTTTCATAGTTACTACAATCTACATGCGCCTAATGTTTTAGAATGTACCAAAACAAATTTCCAATTTTTTCACAACGAAATTTTGATCCTTGGGTACTCCCTCCCCCTTCATGGGCTTTCTATCTCTTTTCAAGTTCTTTAAAGGTCAAGTGCCCTAGCATTTGACTTTGTTGATTCTTAAAGAAAGGCACATAAAATTCAAGAAGAATTGACAACGGTCAAGTAAGTGCACCTAAAATTTTTTGCTTCCAACATTAAGCATTTCTTAAGTTTAAAGAAAGGCATACAACTCATTATTAGAATGATCTATGTTACTCAGGTGTGCACATAAAGTTATTCATATACATTTTTCTTTTGTGTGTGTGTGTGTGTATGATTTAATTTTGGATGCTAATTTGATGGCTTATACGAATGTAATGATTGTTTCATTAATAATTCAGGTGATAGGTAAAAGAAATTCAAATGGATGATACTATGAAGCAATTCCAAAAAGCCTAATTGAAGTTGAAAACGAAGCTGAAAATCTCCTATTAGCTCGACACCAGGTAATTGATACCCTTGCTTCAGAAAAATGAATAATCTAGATTGATTTAGAAGTATTAATTATTTGTCATAATGTGATTGCAGTTGGTTGAAACTGATAGGCTGAGAAATGGGAACAGGGAAGCGTTGACTGCCCTAAGGAAGAGGGCTCGGACCACAAAAACTAGTGTTCCTTTGCCATTTGAGTCAATAATGAAGGAGATTGAGGGGCTTGGGTCAAGGCCTCTGGTGAAGGAGGTCTGTGCGACTTGTGGCAACCATGACTCCAAGGAGAACACATGGATGATGTTCCCTGGAACCGATGTCTTTGCTAGGATTCCATTTCATGCTGTTCATACCATTTTGGATAAAGGTTTTGGTTTCAACCCTCATCTTGTAACGTAATGTTTGAGTGTTTAACTATATAATTACAATGCCCCAAGGACTTAGTTTATATGCCCAACAAAAGCTATATATAAATGCTGCATATCTGTATTAAGGGTGTGTTAGATTTGTTTTCATATTTTTTCACAGGTCATTAGGTTACTCTATGTAGGTTAAATATTTTTAATAAAGGAAACAACCGTACAGATGTCACTGGAACTCTTTAGGTTGGCTGAACATATTAGCTTCCATTATCTTGGTCCATTCTTTAGATTATTGGAAGATAGTGGATGTCAATTAGGCGTTCAGTACTGTAGGAATGGAAATGAGAAACTTTTGGATGCAGTGATCACAACTTGGTTAGTATAAATTGCAGAATATGGAGGAGGAGGAAAAAAAGTATGCTTTACCCATGTAAGGATTTGGCAAAGCACACAAACACACTCTCAATTCTTGATGATGTAATACTTATCGAATCAAAAGACTACATGCATATTATAGGCTGCCTGGTTTTCCTAATTCTACTGGGAATAAAAGTACCAAATAGGAAACTTTCAATTATGACTCTGACTATGGTAAAAGTAAAACACGTACGACTACCAATATAACTCAGTAATATAGTTTGATCAATAATAGGTTCTGTAGTCATATTTTGCAAAGAAGAATACAGACTCCAGTCCATACAATAATACGACATGACATTGACACTTCGACGTGATAAACCTTATAGAAAGTAGGACTTGGACACAATGAGAACTTGTCAAGAGATAATGCTTTTTTCTGTATGCAATGTTCGAAGATTGTGGTGTGAGATCTTTAATTATGGTCATACCAGTCAACAATCAAACATGGTGTATGCACCAAGTATAGCAAGTGCACAAAATTATTTTGATTTCTATCATTTCTTATGTCACACCCTTCAATTAAATCTTCAAATCTTTTTTTTTTTACTTCATAGTCCAGTAAGTCATAACTCAAAGATGTAACTCTCTTGTAGTCCAATGTCGAAGAAGTATTGGATAAGTGTCCAAAGCTCGTTGTTTTGATATCGACACCACCAACGTGATGCTTGACATATGTCTAGGAGTGTTCAAAAAGTGTTAGTGGCCAATTTATGTTTAACATTGACATGTAGCTTCTTAAAAGTTCCTTGCTTATGGGAATTATGATGCTTTTACGTCATGTAAATGCTCTTTTATTCATGGCTCCAAGCTAAAGAGGATCCCATGATTAGAAATTTTGAAGGCACCCTCTTTGGACTGTGCTAATTTATATTTGTGTTGTATATTTCAAGTTGTTTTGTCATCTAAGAAGCAGTGTAGTGTGATTACAACACTGTCCTTCATTTTTTAACAATATGCTTGATAGGGCTAAATATGCGTTCATCTTTTGCTCTGTCCATGTTGAATATTTATTTTGTTTTGTTTTTCTGATCGGTCTATTGGACGTGATTTGCATATATCTGGCTCATGGTGTGATGCAGATCAAGCACAACTTGACTATGAATCTAAAAAACTACAGAGCTATGTGAAGGAGAAGTCCTTTTTTATCTCAGAAAAAGGTGTTCTTGCTGACAAGATCAGTCCAGGTGTTCTCAGATCTATGGTTACCCTAACAGATAAACCAAAGTAAGTTTTAGTTTTGCGTGTTGAAGAAATAGTTGAATAGATCACATCTCATTGAGAAAACTACTTTATCTCCTCAGTAGTAATATTTATGTTATTCCTGACTATGAATCAGCTTAGGGTTACTAGCATTAGTTACCGAGGGGAGAGACTAATCTATAGCACTTCTTTGTGCATAGAGTGCTGTGGACCCCCCCCCCCCTCCCCAACAAAAAAAAAAAAAAAAAAAAACAACAATAACGACAGTAAAAAACCTGCCCAACAACACCGAACAGTTTGGGCTTCATTTACAGTGTTAAGAATCCATCTAGTGATGGTGTGCTTTGCAGAAGCTGAAAATCACCTTCTGTTTGTCTATATTTTCAATTCACTTCTTTCTCCCCTCCATTGGATACGGTGGTACTGCAAAATTCCAAAAAATAAGATACGGGTACAGCTGAGATACGTCTATAAATATATATTTTATATTTTCACTATTATGTAATGACTTGATAACTATAATTTTTAGCTATTTTTTAACAATAATAAATAAAAATAAAATTTTTTTATTTTAAAAAAGTTACCTATCGTCTCACTATAGTACATCTACAAAGTGAACGTGATTAATTAAAGGAATAAGAACCAACATTTTAATTATATTGTTTTCTTAGAAGTGTTTGTTCTAAGATTATAGAGTGAGTAAACTCTTTGGACATGTGATAACAGATAATACTTGGAAAACACCCCATGTGTCTTCCAAGTCATATGAATTTTTGTTGATGTATTGTATTGTGGGTGAAATCAAAAGGAAGGGGTAAAGACTAAAACTAAAAATTACACATACTTCTCTCTATATATAAGTATCATCGAAGTATCCATATATTTTATTTATTATTGGATACATCTGGCGTGTATCTGATACGTATCATCGAGTATCCGACGAGTATCGTATCAGATACGGATACGTCAACCTTAACAAAGTATCCGTGCTTCATAGTTGCATGTTGCATGTGTATGAGTACACATGCTTAGAAAGAGGGGGAGGAGGGCTCAAAATATTTAGGACCGTTCTGCCCATCTATGGTTAGCATGCCATGCACTTCTCAACTCACATCGGAGAATTGTTTGAGCAAGCATGTCCACCTTCATGTCATCCAAAAGGTGAAAATGCGAATATTGTGCACGTGGGATCTATTATAAAGTTAGTTTCTCAGCGTTTCATTGTCGTGCAGCTCTCAATTCAGGCTATGGAATTAATATTATGGGGTATTTTGTCATTTGGTTGTCAAAACAACAATTGTACTTCCATGCCTACATCCATCTGTGTTCATTTTTTAAAACAAAAATTAAGTACTGCTGTTCTGATCTTTTGTTGCCTTTGCCCTCCTGCAGTGTCTCTGTCCAAGTGTGAGACCTGAGTCTGACCAACATTCAAGAGTCTTTTGTTTGGTTTTCTTGTTTCACAAGGTTTTTTATCCTCCTCCTTCTCAATCAAACAAAAGTTAATGAATTTATAGTAAATCAGTGTTGATGTTTCAACATTTTTTTGCCTTCCTACCTTTTGGAGTGTCTTTGTCTAATTATAACAACTGGCGCTGTGACCAGCATTTAAAGGTCATCTACTTATTTCTTTTCTTTTTTCCGCCAAGTTTTTTTTCTTCCCTTTTCCAACCAAATTAATAGATGTTGCCGACGTTTATGGTCCAGTTAGTTGTCCACTTGAAGAGGTTGATAATTTCATTCTACACAATCTTCCAGTTTAAAAAAAATGGAAAAGAATATGTAATGACTTTGTCTAGGGCCATGTGCTAGAAACAATTATGCAAGTTATCTTTGTTCCTATTGTTGACTTTGCAATGTGCGGTCACCTTGTAATGGTAAGAAGTGATTGGTACCGGAAACTCTCTCAATCCATCATCTGAAAACTAGAATCTTGGTCTCAACTGGCACATATTACATTCCCATGTGGTAATTTCTTGGTTATGGATAGCTGGGTGTTGATTGGATGCAAACCTAAGCTTTGGCTTCAGGAAATGGCTATTACATGTCTCCTTTGTGCTAAAACTATGCTTGGATGTACCACCGGTGTTTAGAAATTGTTTGTAGATTCTGTTGCATGCATTTGTTGCTCTTAGATTCTAACGAATTTGTTTAGCTGTGCTATTGTTACACTCTCTTTGATGATTCTATTTGTTTATACTGTTTGCATTCCAAAACAGTGGTTGATGATCATATTTTGTCTTCAAAATTATGGGAAATTTTCATTGCTCTGAGAAAGCCTATTGTTCTCTTTCCTTTTTTAGATAGAGCTGTTCACTGAATAACTTATCATCGAAGACAGTGATCAATTAATGGAATTGTGAAAGTGACTATGGAAGCTTCAGGGAAGTATAGATTCTCCATGTAGGTAAACTTCTAATGATATGAGAGAGAATATAAAGTGTTGACAAGGGGGCAGACTGCAGTGGAACTGTGGAGTATCATATGATAGTTGTGGTGACCGGCTAGTGAGTTTTCATGTAATGATTATGGACTGCAATCATGATCGTAAATTATGTCCGTGTTCGACTCTAGTCTTCATACTTCCTTAGCATCTACATTCTATATATGGTAACAGGTGGAAAAGGAGTGAGAATTGGCATTGATTGGTTACCCCTATCAGCTTGCCCTATTTTTAGCTACAATTTATGCTTATTTTACCATGGTAGATCTGGAATATGTTTTGGCAACTAAGTTCGTTCTGCATAATGATACAGTGAGATTGGTACTTGCTGTTAGCCGCGAGCAAGTGTTTTAGCTGACTCTACATGACTAGTGTGTTTCTTAACCCGCTGATTAGTTGGCTGACCTAAGACTAACTTCGATAACACGCAAACGCACTTGCACACGCATGCAGTGTATTGGAGAGAGATTTCTGACTTAATATTAATCTCCATGTTACCTAGAGTGAATGATTCAACCCCTTGCTTGGTTAACTCTGTTTGATTGTGTTTTTTTTTTTTTTTTTTTGGGGGGGGGGGGGGGGGTGGTTGTTGATTGGAGGGGTAATTAGGATCTGGTGGTATCTTTTTGTGACCAGAGCAAAGTATTTGTCAGTGCGGCGAAACATTTGGTTTAGCATGTGAGTGAACTTGTTAAGAAAGGAGTAGGGGCCTGTTTGTGTTTCATGGCTGAAATCAATGTCAGTGCATGTATGTATTATCATTACCATTTTTTCTTTCATTATAGGAGTGATCGGATGTAGACAGGGCAGAGAAAATAGCACTCTGTGGTGCAGAACTATCTTTGGCCTTTTCTACAACTATTTTGGGGGTTCATTATCACGTGGAAAAATAGAGTAATGCCTGATTAAATTTTAGGACCAAATTAAGAGTTCAAATGACATAACAACTGACCTGGGTTTTTTTATTTGGTGCCATGCCATTTGGTCACTAATAAAGATTTCAAATAATATGTTGTTATGTCATTTGGGTTCTTAGTTTGGTCCCAATATTTGATTAGTATATTATTACTGGGAAAAATAAAGACAATGCTGCCTTGTGCTTAAATGTTATTATATATATATATATATAGAAAGAGAGAGAGAGAGATAACTAGTCTTATTCTATATATAGACATAGATAGATATGAGGGAGAAAATTTTAATGTTAGTTAAACTCTTAAAATTTTGGAGTTGTTAGTTTAGTTAATCATAATTATTAGGGGTATTTTGGGCAATGAAGATCAAAATAGATTTAATATTAAACAAATTTTCTTGATGGACGTATCACTAAACAAGTTTACAAAGGAAGATCAGCGTCTAAATTTTTCTTGAAACAATAGTATCAAACTTCTTAGTAATATTGTCGATGAGAAATAAAATTTATATTATTTGACTATGTATTATTTAAAGTGATCTAATCAAACATAGTGATTGGACTATAAATGCGAATTGATCAACCGCTACCTAATAGAAGATAGGTGGTCCTTCTATTGTTTAAGGGTAAGGGGACAACATGTAGCGGTTTGCATAGATTTTTAAGTATACAGCTTTGCAAGTTAGGAACGCATCATGAGGGTAGGGCGAAAACGAATATAGTAGCATCATGGTTCGTTTAGTTCCTCTATTTATTACAAAAAATGTTGTTACCTTAAATTTAGACAAGTAAATTACACTTTCTATGAGTTTTGAAATAAAGATCCATGATATGACATGGGACCATGGAGGAAAATATAAATAAATATTATGCAAAACATTTCAAGACAATGTGATTATTGAAGGATATGTCTGATCACAGGATACCTTACCGACATTGGTGTAGTACTTCATGAGCAAAAAAAATGTTTGATACAAATGTATCAGCTGTATGGGGCCCATTGCTTAATGATGGGTCATGTGGGTAAGCAGAACTTAGTTGGAAGAAAACCAAATTTGGCAGCCGAATTATGGGTATATCAATCAAGAAGAGGACTGCCCTTTTGGGTTATCTATCAATTTTGATGATAAAAAGTTTGGGGAGCTTTATTATTATTAGTGAATCAATTTACATACCACAAAGTCTCTACCTTGCTCTTCCATTCTTTTTTTTTTTTTTCAATGATAAGGGGTATTTGGATTGGTTTACGTGTTTTTCGATTGATTTCTTCTTTGGTTCGGTCAAAAATAAATCATCCATACCAGAATTAAGATATTCAAAAGGGATAAATCTCTCATGGTTTGACTTTAAAGGATTATCGAGATTTGAAATTAGAACATATAAGTTTATAGTTTGTCTTTATTATCACTTGAATTATCACCGAGAGTAAACCTTGCTCTCCAATTCACTCGGCCTTTCATGTGTTTTGATTCTAGCAAATCACAATCAAATTATTCTATCATATGCATCTAAAAATCTCACCCCACGAATCTAGTCCATGGTTTATATTGTGCACAACTATGATTATGTATAATTATAAATGATTAGAATATAAATTTGAGACAATTTTAATATGTATAGCACAAATCCAACAGAAGCGATCTATTATAATAAGAACTTGCACCGATTGAAACTTCAAAACCTTAACTGCCAAATTTGCATAATAATCTTACATACAATTTGCAAACTCCGAGATAAATTCAATACAAAATGAGTGCATCTCAGTAATAAATTATTAAATTCGTCAATTTTTTTGAAAAAATAAGTTAACATGAAACTAATTAAACATGACGTGAATTGTCACTCAAACCTAATACGTTAAAAGAGGAATAAGTAGTCGGCGAAAACTCCAAAACTAGGGTTCAGACCTCTCTCTCTAATTATAAGGAAAACTTCTCGACGAAGCCCACCTCTGGTCTCTCTATTAAATAATGTACAGAGATATCTGGAGGTTGAAAAGTCTTCTCTCTCTCTCACACACACAGAGCACAGTTTCTCTCCCTTCCGCAACTCTCTGACTAAGTAGACAATCCGTACACTGGGAGTCAACGTCTGTGTCAGCCTTTCCACCAAATGCTACCAGAAGACTTTGATGCAATTATCCCATCCCCTCCCTGCTGTCTCTCTCTCTCTAAGCCTGTCATCTGTATAGAGTGAAGCGACTTATTCTTAATTTATTTATTAATTTATGTTTAATAAACTATGTAATATTAAATTTATATTATATATGAATCGTGTATAATTTATATATAAAAAAATTATGTAATATATATTTTTTTTGATTAATTTTATCTATAATCAATTGTTTATTAATTGTGTCGTGTCTGATTTACTCATTTACGAAACAGGTAAATTAAAAGAGATTTAAACTCTCTAATTCCGTATGATTTTAACTAATCATGTAATATTTTTATGTATATATATATATATATATATATAAATACATTCTGGTCTATAATTTTTGAAGCGACTTATTCTCAATTTAAACTCTCTAATTTCGGGTATTATGACTACTATTCATAGCGGGTCGGTATTATTACGACTTGAAAAATAGTACTGACTATAAAATGTCAAACAAACAACGTATAAAATAGATTTCACATATTATTTTCTTAATACCACCTCCTTATACCCACTCTAATACTCAAAACAAACACCCCCGGTGTATACCCCAGAAGCACACCTGTTAGGCCAAAGGGGTGTTTTGGGTACAAAGAGCATAAAGAAAGAGAGACGTAGAGATGGTTGTGAAGAGTGAGCGAGTAGATAGGAGTTTCGAAAGTTTCTGCGAGTACATAATTTGGTTACAGAAACGAACACCGAATGTGAAATTCATCGTACACCATAGATCCTATAATATCTTCTCCTGTCTTTTTGTTGGTTTTTTTTGCAGGTAATTCCAACCCCCCCCCATCTTCTTCTTTTTCTTTTTTTTTTTTTTTGTTTTACACAAATTTCCCTTACTCTTATGTGGTGTTAATCTCTTCCAAGTAACTCCATTCAAAAAAAATTTATCCCCAACTTGACTCGTGTTTTAAACAAAATAAATTTGAATAATTTATTAAATTCGTTTAAAAAAGTAAGTTTAAACATTTTGATTTATACTCACAAAATTTGACTTGATTAACACTCATATTTCCTCCACAAGTAAATATTATGTGTAACGTTGATGCCATATATCTATTGTCACGCAATATAATCGTTACAATGATAATTTATCAAATGGACAAAGTGGAATCTGCACCTTCAAATAACTACCCTCCCCGTAAAGAAAAAAAATGTTCATTTCTATGCTGATGTAATATCATTAATTAATAATATATAAACAAATAAGAAAATGAACCACACAAATTAATTACTATATGTCAATGTAAGCTAATAGTTACTAAATTGGGGTTCATTTTACACATTTAGAATTTTATTATTGATTGGTCATATACTATGTCAATAATAATGACATTGTATCACCGTTATATTGAATTTTTTCTCATGTAAGATAGTAACTATTTCAAAAATAAGATTTCCTTCACCCACTTATTTATTTATAATTATACGACTATATTATGTGATAATGTTGATTTGATATAACCTTTATACTTAATATTTACCCCTACTCTATATAGGGATTGTGAGCTATTATGTTAATTTGCAGGTTACTTTTTTTTTTTCTTCCATTGTTTTATTAAGAAAATGGCATTTAATAATATTTTTAAAAAAAATATTTTTAAAACACTTTTATTTAATATTATTGTTAGAAAATTGAATTCTCAACTTATAAAAGTATAATAATAATTAAGATGACTTAATTTCTATCTACTTTGATTTAATGGTATAAAATTTATTCTCAAATTTGTTTTACTATTCAAAAACTTTATTTTCTCTGCACAATTTTTATTACTAAACAATTCAAGCAATACACTCCCCAATATCAAAATAATCCATTAATCTACATTTACCTCTTTCTTCTCTCTCCACTACCTCAATTTTATTTCTTTATTTACCTTAATTTCAATTACATAATTAAAAGATGATCATGATGTATAATGAATCATTGTCATTAAATTGATAATAGACTTTAGTTAGAGTATCTTTAACTCTGACTCAAATTTAAATTTAAATTAAAAAAGCCTAAAAAAATTTTCTAATCTTATACTCAAACTTATATCAAATTAAAAAAAAAAATTATTCTGCACCAAAATTAAGAAAGACTCACATTTTATATCAAATTTTCAACGATAACTTTTTATCCTATCTAAACTCAAAAAGCTCTTTTGACGAAACAAATACTTGCCTCTCCGAGCTCTATCTTTAAAATCGTTGTCATCGCCTCCAACCATATTGTCTATTCTTACTTTGATTATAACTTTTTATTCTGCTTTTTCTCCCTCGTTTCTCTCTCTATCTCTCATTCTCCATGAAAACCCACAAATCTATCTCTCAAAGATATTAGTATTCTCGTCTCTTTCATAGGTTAACATTAGTAGAGTTTGTAAGAAATAAAGTTTTAATATTGGATAAAATATTTAAATTGAAATTTTTTTTAAAAAATAATCTTTGAGACAATAAGAATTTTTTTAAAAAAATAAATAAATATTTAAATTTATCTATTAGAGTGTTTTATATCAAACTAATTTTTTTACTCATTGCGATACATAAAATCAGCAAATTAGGTGAAATTGTCCGGAAGTTCTGATTAAGGGTACTTTTGTCAGTTTACAAACCTGGTCGGTAGGTCATCGAAGATACTGTATGCATTTAATGTAGCTGTTCCTTCGCAACGGCCAATTATAGAGAAGGAAGTGTTCCACGCGTTACTTGAACGCGTGGGGAGAGGCAACTGAGCAATTGGGAAAACTATGGGACGGTGATTCCTCCCCCCACTCTGTTCCCTTTGTATTGGGCTCTCACTCTCACGCGTTTGAGTAGGTGTCTGTAGTCAACAACTACAAAGTTACAAAAATAACCCTAAAACAGCTTTTGGATCATAACTTCTAGGGTAAGGGTACACTACATTTGTTGAAGCAATCGTTAATTTTGAATTGAATAATTTGTAATTATTAATTAAAAAATTACACACGTGATTGCACATTTTTATTGGTCAAAAAATATAAGTGCGATATCGAAAAGGTGTATTTCGGTGGAGGATAGAAAAAATAAATTATATTTTTTTCCTCCGCTAAGAAAGCAAGAGAAAGAAAAAAAAATATCATTTGAAAAAAAAGAAAGATAGATAAAATAACATCGATTGAGAGGTAACCGCCGCTGAGGTGGAATCCCTACTTAGGTGTGACCGTAACATTTCGAATCCTTGAAGTTCATGAAAATTGATTGGTGATTGGAGGTTATAAAGGATTTGAAAAGAAGAAAAAAGGAGGAACGGAAAACTGTTGTGGTGCCTTTCTAAGACTCTATCTTATGCTACATGTCGTGAGCAATAGAATAAAATATAAACACCGACTCTTATATACTTATTTATGCTCATGAATCCTCATGAATACTATTGTTTTGACATGAATAGTTTGTTTTTGATTAGATCGAAATAAAAATTAGTCAATATGTGTCTAAACTAATCTGAACATCCAGATCTTTGAAAAAAAAAACAAAAACAAAGAATGGGTTAGTCTTGTGGTAGCTGATTGTTGATTTGATGAAAGTGACACCTATTTTTAATGACGTTTACTTGACAAGGTGCTTTTCTTAATAATGCATTATGAGTTCTTTTTGTCTTTGGTGCAATTATCTTGGATTTTATCAGTAGTCTCCAAGTTAAATTGGGGAGAAGAAATCTACGAAGGATAAATTATTTATAGCTTAATTTCAAGTGGTTGTCAGGATTTGAATTCAAGATACATAAATTTTTAAATTGTTCCTGTTGCTACTTAATCTATCCTTTGGGCTTACTTCATCCATGTTGTCATAAAGAGTAGCCATCGCAGTCTAATTAACAAGTTCTTTCCTTAACAAGTTCCTTACTCTTGAGTGTTACCATTCAAATCACAACACAACATTTTTGTGAGTGTAAACTTACCATGTAATTGATCCTTTTTTGGATGCACCCTTGGCTCATTCGCTCTACCATGAGCATGATGAATCACTTCGTATCGACTTGTTGACGAAGTGTTTTATAAATTTAATTATATGAATCAGAAAAACTTGAACATTTCGTGCATAGTGGATGAATAAACGCGAACATTAAAGAGAATTGCTTCATAGTCTCACAACTCACACCTTTCGATAGTCAACCTAAAATAAACAATTTATAATTTTTTTGAAAACAAAGGAAATTACAAATTCAAAATAAAGTTTGCCCTTGCCCTTTTTAGCACATAGCCATAATTCAATGATTAAAACAACACATCAGTAAGTTAGGGACTATAAGTTTGACAGGTTTTTTTTTTTGGTTTCTTACTCTTGCATATGTAGTCACATTTTGCAAATTTACTTACACAATTCTTTCATATAGTTGATGTTTATTACTTGTTTTGTAAATCTTGGTTCTTACTAAATTAATTAGCATAAAAATGATCGACTTTTATCTTAGCGGATTAAAATAAGGAACCGATAAATATTGTTAGAAAGACTAATCATTGATTTATTATGCAAGCACAAAAATGAATGTGGTGTATGTCCCCCTTTCTGTTTAAAGCTCCTCTCTTGGCTTATTATCTTTTTTATTTTTTCCAAGTAGACGAGAGACTGTGGTAGAACAAGCAACCCTCGTTGTGTTCGGGTGCCCAAAGTTAAGCGCTATTAGACTACGACATCTACCAATAATGATTATGGAGTTCCGCGAGGCAGCAACTAGTGATACTTCGATCAAATAGATGAACGCTGATTACCACTCCATAGAAGCCCGAAAAATTAAAAAAAATGATCCTTTGTTTTGCTAAATGTACTAGGAAAATGCAAATGAAATTCAGAGAGACCGCAGTTTCCAAAACCAGGGAGAGAGAGAGAGAGAGAGAGAGAATGAAATTCAGAGAGACCGTAGTTTCCAAAATAGGGAGAGAGAGAGAGAGAGAGAGACGTTCCGTTTATGAGACCCGTTCTAGCAAAGAGTCAAAAGACCTTTGCAGTTTCCACATAGCTTCATTCAAGTGGCTTTCCAGCAATTCACAGCTAAACATTGGGTAAAATGGTAAAGGAAAGCCTGTACAAATTGTAAGACACGGCCTATCTCTGAGCAAAGCCGCCTCATAACTCAGTTCCTTCCAGTTCAGTTAACCTAGAGAGAGAGGGAGAGAGCAGATGCCATTATAGAGAGAGAGGTAAGTGTAAAACCATAAGAGACGGAGAAGATGATTTGTAGGGTTTAAACTACTGCATCTCTGAGTTCCCAACTGTAATAAAGGTGAGTTCTCAGTCTTACACTCTCCTACAAAACCCCTCTAACCCCAACATGTCCTTTAAAGCTATTCAGTAACACACACACACATTATAAAGCAAACCACAAAGAAAACCAAAGTCTTTACCCTTTTCTCTATCAATAATCTCCACCTTAAAGCTGTCAGGTTTCGCTCCCTCTCTCTCTCTTCCCCCCTCTTGATGTACCTACTTATAACTAGTTTTGTGTACTGTACAGGTTCAAGGGTACTTTGAAGAGCTAGAAAGCAAAGTGGTTTCGGTTTTGTGGGGTTGAAAGAGCGACAGTAGAGGCGATGTTGGACTACGAATGGGGTAACCCATCAACAATCATGCTGTCCGGTGAAGAACCCACCGGAGACTCCGATCAAACCCGTCAAACCTTTGACCATTACAACCAAACTTTCAACGAAACAACCCTACTCAACCCAAATGGCTTCAACACTCCACAATTCCACCATCACCACTTCCACCAGCAACAAACCCAAAATCATACCCATTTCAACTCTCTATACGATCCACCGGCCTACGGCGGTGGCGCGTCATACCCACCTCCACCACCCTCAATGCTGTCTCTTGAACCGGCTGGTCCAACCGGGTTCATGATGGTGCCGAAGAGCGAACCGGCTTCTGGGGTGGTCGATTTCAACAGTAGGATCGGGTTGAATTTGGGTGGAAGGACGTATTTTTCTTCGTCGGAGAATCATGATTTCGTGAACCGGCTTTACCGGCGGTCGAGGATGGTTGAACCCGGTTCAGTGAACTCGCCGCGGTGTCAAGCCGAGGGCTGCAATGCCGATCTGACTCACTCGAAACACTACCACCGGCGACATAAGGTCTGTGAGTTTCACTCCAAAGCCGCCACAGTCATCGCCGCCGGGTTGACTCAGCGATTCTGCCAACAATGTAGCAGGTTTGAATTTACCATAACACCCTCCCCATGCATTCACATTTTCATTCTCAACCATATCAGATCACTTTTTTTCTTCATCATCTCAACATCCGTAGAGGAGGAAGAGGATGGGGATGTCGAAATGACGAAAATGCCCTTTGGGTGTGGCAAAGAGCAAATGATTGATTGGGCCGTACGTGTGGTGATCCCTAGGGCATTTGCGTCCATAAATTGTTTCCCTATCAAGTTTGCCGTTATAAGTACTGTTTGCTTTTGCTACTTATAGTAAGTACTTATTTAGTATCACTTTGCCATAATTAACATAACAGATGGTCTGTTTGGCTGAATAGAAAATGTTTTCCAAGTGAAAAATAAAATTCTCATTAATCTGACTACCAAACAGGTTTCATCTCCTCTCGGAATTTGATAACGGGAAACGAAGCTGCCGGAAAAGGTTGGCCGATCACAACCGTCGGAGGCGAAAATCTCAGCAACCAAACGGCCAGGAAAATAGCAACAAGTCTCAGCTTGACAATGCCCGTAATTCATCGTCTGAAAACCTTGCTAGTAAGCTCCATTTAGAGATTTTTTTATTTTTTGTTTTATGGGTCGTGCTAGAGTGACAAAAACTCTTTTCAGGAAAATTAAGACGATATAAAGAATATTAACATGACTCTTACTTGTAAAGATGACACACACAAATCGAAAAATAATTTAGAGTGAAAAAAAATAAAAAAAGATGAAAAATCGAGACCAAATGAAATTTGGCTAATTTCTTGAGTAAAATTTGAATTCTAAATGAGTAATGCCACTAAAAACACCACTATATCAATGTCACATTATTTGTTCTTGTTTTTAATATTATTTTTCTTGTTATATTGGAGTCCATACAAGATCAATCTTATATTTCGGTTCATAAATTCGGTCAATTCAAGAACAACTAAGTTCGAGAATAAGTGGTTGGCCTAACGAGTACCGTAGTTCATCCTTGGATTGTGGTTTGAATCTTGCCATCCCGTCTCCTGTAACAGTTTCAAATAGTGACAAGAGGGAAAAAAAAAGGACAAACAAGTTTCATAATATATAGAAAAAGTTCCAAAAAACAGGAAAAAAATGTAGAAATTTTATTCGGGAAGATTGGTTGAAACATTTTGACTCATTTCGAGATATTACAAAGTACAGGAATCTTAATATTCAATTACTGACTCGTTTTGATTTCTACTGAAATCGAAATATCTGTTTACATAAACTAAATTTTGATCTCTCATTGCATGAATTTAGTATAAACACCAAGAGAAGAAAGTGGAATTTGATTTGTGGGAAATTTCTTTTCCTTACTTTTGTAGGGTCTCCACCTGACTCAGGAACTCATTCATCTTCATCTGTGACTATTGCCATTTCCCCACCAAGAATTTCATTGGAGTCTTTCCGGCAAAGATCATATCAAGCTCCGGCAACCGCTTCATCGGCATCAACCAGCTCACTCTTTTTCTCAAACGGTTAAATTTTCCAGGAAAGTGGGAATTGAATTCCCTTCTCAAGAAACTTTCATCTGGACTGAAAATTGAAATGCCATAGTTATGATCATCCTGGGATAGTTGTTAACTTGTTTCAATCTTTCCTCTTAGAGAAGTTGAATTCTATAGAGATGTTATTAAATGTAGCTACTAGTACTACCTAGGATCTATTTTTCATTCCTGGGAAAATGAATTCCCACTTGTATGTGGAACTTTAATTCTTATAGTAAAGCCTTCAATACAAGGGAATTTGTTTTCATGTAATCCTAAGGTGGGGTTTCTTTTTTTGTTTCTAACGGTCAAGGAAGTTTGGATCAACGTACGCACATCTCGACTAATTTTCTCTTTAATTTGATTAAAAATTGACTATCCACAACAGAATTAAGAAATTCACGAGAGATAAATTCTACATGGCTAAAGTATGACCTTAAAGAGTTACTAAGATTCAGGGTGAATTTATTTTTAGAATAATGTTATTAGAATCTAAAAATTTAATTTAATTTATTAATTTAATAGTGTGTGAAATCACGGAGTTTCAATACAGAAGTCCAATAACTAAAATTAATAATATTATTAGATCATGTCATTATTACGTCGTTATTAAATCAACATATTAGATCAGATCGTTAGATCCTAGTAACATTACTCTTGTTTGTCATTTAATGGATGAAAATCCAACCACACAAAGAGGGAAAAGATTATTATCATAATCGGCGAACTTTCTCAACACCATTTACTTGTTTTTATACAGTTAAAAGGGATTAGCACTCACAAAAATAATTTTTCAATACAATACCAAAAGTAATTAGTAGTGGTGTATTTTGGCTCATTACATTTGTAGCTACTAATAAAAAAAATAAAATAAAATAAAGCATAGTGAAATAATAAAATAAAATTTTAAATATTTTCCATTTGTATAGGACCAAGAAAAAAGGAAAAAAATACTTAAAGGGTTGGTATTGTCAGGCACGCCCGTGCAGGTGCATTTCCATTTGTAGGGTATGTGATATCAACTTTTGTTTGGTCCTTTTGATATTTTCCCTGAAAATGCTGTGAATGCGGTATCAAGAAGGAAAAAAAAAATGACCAACTTAGTAGGAGTAACATTTTCCTTCTCTTTCCTGGAAATTGCTGGTGGAGGAAAAGCTCAATTAGGCCAAGCTGTCTCCTGCATGGAGGCTATTTTTGATCAAGTTATTATTGTGTGTGGGTCCCTCATGAGTAAGAGAATAGATGGTCTATATCAATCTCTCTCCTACACTCACATTGGGACAGAAAATGATAGATGTGAAATGTCCCAGAGGGTAAAGTTAAGGGCTCATTAAAAGTAAAAAAGGGATAAAATTAGGGTTTCATCACAGGGTTTTTAGAAAATAAGTTATCTTCTACATTATAGGCAAATTATTCTTTATAAAGACTTATTAATTAATCTATCCATTGGACTCATATAGCATGGATAATGTTAGACTAAAAAAAAAGCGGGATAAAAAACAATGACTACAAAATACGATGCTGATATGAGTACGTTTTTAATCTTATTTTTACTCAGTTAAATTGTTTACGAGTGTCAACATTACATCAATTATTTCTTATTTTTGTTTTTATTTTATGATTAGCTTTGTTCGAATTTTTTTCTATATTAGACTGCTATTAATTGATAGTTAATTTAGTTTATGAAAAATGAGCTAAATTTATGGTTCAACGAGATAAACCCAATATTATTAAGTGATTTATTTTGATGGGTTTATGTACATCTTTCAATTGATGTGGTTGAGACGATTAAGTGTAGACCTTAATTTAATTGTGGCCTGTAATGAGAGAGCCCATTAGATTTTATTATAAATAGCAGATTCGGTTCTCTCTCCACTTCATAATCCTAAATTGACTTGTCCTATTGAGAGCCGCCTATTGCTTTGAAGAAAGAGATGAAGATCTTGCTCTTTAAAGAAAGAAATTTGGATATCGAGTATCATGGCTCGTAGAGGTATGTTCTAAACCTTGTAATTTAGATGTTCTAAATTTTATATACAAATCATTAAAATTTCTTACATGCAGTATCAGAGCCTATCGTATATGAATTTAGCACCAGATAAAATTTATGTACAATTAAATTACTAATTTTCATCGGAATTAGCGTTCAATTTTTTGTGTCACTGTCTATGGTCATATTGCTTCAAAGTTATGGTACATATATCCATATAGCGTATGTATGACTTTCAAGAAGAAAAAGTAAACAAAAAAAAAAAATTTGACTGTAAACCAACAATTTTTTAATATTTAATGAAGAATTCAACATTCAGTCAATTTATGAACTTGTCTTATTGTTGGCACCACTAAAGCACCTCATTCAAAAAAAAAAAAAAAAGTGAAAGCATCTATGGTAGCCTGTACGTCACATGAAGAAAAAAAACAGGGGGGGGTGGAATCATGATGGCTACGGATTAGTGTTAATACCTTTGGTCTCTATGTTTTGAAGGGGCAGAACCTTTAGGCAAGTTATTTTTTTTTATAGAAAAATTCTTTTGCCTTTGACGTGTGGTTTTCATCTTTTTCAATTTCTTTTTCGTTCTTGTTTTTGTTTTGATTAATTCTTGTGGATGACTCGTGTTAATAATATGGGGTCATGTTGATGAATAGATATAAATTTTATCCATATAAATTATTTTCTCATTGTAATTTTGATTGAATTGCTATAATTTGTAGAGGGTGTTTGTACAATTCTAATTTTAGCCCCTAGTGATTTATATGATGATTTTTTTATGATCTACATATTATTTATTAATGTTGGTAGATTTGAATTTAAATTACTTAATTTTAATAGTATAAAAAAATTTACACCTGAATGCAAGGATTGATGATGGATGATCTAAAGAGATACATATTGATTAGTACCTCATATTGATTGATCACATGATATTTAATTATGGACAATTTATTATAATATCCCGGTTTAAGAAATTTTATGAGTTAAGATGAATGGTTGCCATTAAAGTGGTCTATTCATTGAAATTTATAATTTTTCTAATGCTTTTGTTACGGGGTTATCTCTAAATTATAATATACAATTACCTACTCAAAAGAGTTGTTGTGCATTATAATTTGGAGATGTCATGAAATATTGTGGTCGAGGTGCAATAGTCTAGAAGGTTTATCTGCCCAAAAAGGATAAATTTTTTAAAACTTGAGCATTCGTATTGGTTAATTTCATGAAAGAGGGGACAAATAACATATTGCATTCTCTGCCCGAATGGGAGTTTGTAGTGATGTATTTGAACTTTCTTAATAAAATATGACTTATTATGTTCAAAGCATATTTTATTTTATTTATTATCCAATTTTGCTAATTGTTTATATTATCGTTGCCTTGAACAGTCTCTTTTGTTGTGAATAGTAATAATGTCAATAGTGAAGTCTTAATTGGTTCTAATTATAAGAGATGGAAACAAGATATTGAGTTTATCCTGGGAATTGCTAATATAGACTTTGCCTTAAAAGAAAATGAACCTGCGAAACCTACTAGTGAGAGTTCCCCTAATGAAAAAGAATTTTATACAAAATGGGAGAAATCTAATAGGTTGAGCATGATTGCCCTGAAAAGGTCTATTTCTGAACACTTTATGAGCGGCTTGCCTGAAACCAAGAATGCCATAGAGTTGTTTACTGTTGTAGGAGAGAGATAAAAGGTATCTAACAAGACTGAAGTTGGGGGCCTAATGAATGAATTAACGAGTATAAAATATGACAATGTAGGTGATGTTAGGAAATATATCCTTAGAATGGAAACCTTCAAAATTGTTATTTTTGATGATTTCATTGTTCATCACACTCTTAATTCTTTGCTTTCTGAGTTTAGCCAAATCAAAACTGTCTACAATACCCAAAATGAGTCATGAACAATAAATGACCTTATCTTCAAATGTGATTTTAAAGAAGAAAAAATTAGAAAGAAAAGAGTGAAATTGTTTTGTTTGTTTCTGAGCCTAAATGTAATTTCAAAAGTGGGTATCAGGAAAATAATAGAAAACCTAATCATAATGTTCCAAAGAATGGTCGGGATTTAAAAATGCATGGTACTGATCAAAATGTGGGAGGTTCTAAGACTATCATTCGAAAAGATGTCAAGTGTTATTTTTGCCAAGAAACGAGATTATAAGAAAAGTGAATGTACTCGACTCAAGTCTTGGTTAGAAAAGAAGAATAAAGAAGAAGATAATTCACTAGCCTTTGTTTGATTTGAATCCAATTTTGTTAATGTCCCATTAAATTCTTGGTGGATTGATAGTGGATCTACTGTTCATGTTGTCATGACTTTGCAGGGATTCATAAGTAAACGGAGGCCAAGTGAAGGGGAAGTTAAGCTTAAAGTAGGAGATAATAATGAAATCCATGTTGAATTTATAGGAACTGTTATGTTAAATTTAGACACTGATTTTCAACTTATTTTAGAAAATACTTTTTATGTATCGTCATTTACGCTGTATTTGATTTCAGTTTCTTTACTTGATAAAATTGGATATTGTTTTAACTTTTGTAATGGTAAAACTCAATTGTCTTTAAATTTCAAAATTGTTAGTCATTGTGTTTTATCAAATGGTTTATATAATATATATTTGTCTGTCAATAATAAATATGA
This sequence comes from Ilex paraguariensis, assembly GCA_963454935.2. Classification (NCBI taxonomy): domain Eukaryota; kingdom Viridiplantae; phylum Streptophyta; class Magnoliopsida; order Aquifoliales; family Aquifoliaceae; genus Ilex; species Ilex paraguariensis. The sequence continues at coordinate 7,090 of CAUOFW020005094.1, read as the reverse complement.
TCTTTCAAATATTGTGAATGTTGTATTTAAAAGACCTTTCATTAAACAAAAATCTTCACAGTTGTGACATAAACTTTTGGTTCACATTTCTAGAGAAAGAGTGAAAAAATTAATAAAAAATGATATTCTTCATCTCCTTGATTTTGGAGACCTTGAAACTTGTGTTGACTTTATTAGGGGTAAATTGACCAAGACTAAGAAGAAAAGTGCAACTTGCAGTCTAGATCTTTAAAAATCATTCATACTAATATCAGTGGACCTCACTCATGTATATTGTGTGATAATAAATATTTTATTATATTTATTGATGATTTCTCTCATTATAAATATATTTATTTAATTAATGAAAAATCTGATGCTCTTGAAAAGTTTAAAATTTTCAAGACTGAGATAGAGAAACAATTAGAGAAAATTATCAAAATTGTTAGGTTTGACCGTGATGGTGAGTATTATGACAAATACGACGTATTTGAGCAACATTTGAAACCGTTTGCCAAATACTTACAAGATTGTTGGATTGTTGCCTAATATACCATGCTTGGTAGTCCCGACCAGAATGATGTGGCTGAAAGGCGTAATCGCACCCTTAAAGACATGATGAGGAACATGATGAGTAGGCGTAATTTATCTGATTATCTTTGGGGAGAAGCCATTAAAATGGCTTCTTACATTCTTAATAAAATTTCTAACAAATCTGTTCCAAAAATATCTTTTGAACTATGGACCAATAGGAAACCAAGTCTTAACCAGTTTCGAGTTTGGGGTTGTCCTACTGAAGTCAAAATCTATAACCCTTTTGAGAAAAAGATTAATCCTAGAACTACTCGTTGTTTTTTTTATAGGTTACCCAGAACTGTCTAAAAGATACCGGTTCTATTGTCCTACACGTGGTACTAAAATTGTTGAGTCCTTAACAACAAAATTTCTGGAGCTTGATATTGCAGATATTGGTTGCTCACAGCCTATTAGTGTGCATGAGCAAGATAAATTTATTTTTATTCCTTTACCTGTTGTGCAAGAAAATATTATACCTGTTCTTGTTGTTAATTTTTCTGTTCTAGTTGTTGATCCTCCTGTTCCTGTAATTGAACCTTCTATTCCTATTGAGGCTCTTCAGTCTTTAGATCCTACTACTGAAATTTTCTTGAGAAGGACTACAAGACCAATGAGACTTGTTATTTTTGATGAATATTATGTATACGTTGGGAAAAGTGACTATGATATTGGTGATATTGTTGATCCTGCAACATACCATGATGCTATTATTTGTCTTCAGTCTGATATGTGGGTAGGTGTCATGAAAGATGAGATGCATTTTATGACACACAATGAAGTGTGGGAGCTTGTGAAACTTGATAAGGAATGTAAACCCATTGACTGCAAATGGGTGTTTAAAACTAAGATGAACACTAAATGTAAGATTGAAAGATTTAAGGCTAAATTGGTAGCAAAAGGGTATAACTAAAAGGAAGGTATAGATCTTAATGAAACTTTCTCACCTGTCTCTACTAAAGATTCTTTCAGGATCATTATGACATTATGAACTCATTTTGATCTAGAACTTCACTAGATGGAAGTGAAAACAACTTTCCTGAATTGTGAGTTTAGTAAAGAAGTTTATATGATGCAAATTGAAGGTTTTAAGAAGAATGAGAAAGAACATTTAGTGTGTAAGTTGAAGAAATATATCTATGATCTCAAACAGTCTTCTCGTCAGTGGTACTTAAAATTTGACGAGATAATAAGTTCTCTTGATTTTGTTGAGAACAAGATGGATCAATACATATATCTTAAGGTCAGTGGGAGCAAATTTATTTTTTTTGTTCTTTATGTTGATAATATTTACTTGCAAGTAATGATTTGGATTTACTTCATGCGATTAAGTAATTGTTGTACAAAATATTTGACATGAAAGATCTTGGGGAAACATCTTTTGTGTTAGGCATTCAGATTCATTGGGATAAGAGTCGTAGATTATTGAGACTTTCTCAAATGATATATATAGATCGTGTGCTTGAAAGATTTAATATGCATAATTATAGGTTTTGAGATGTATTTGTTGTGAAAGGTGATAAATTCAGTTTAAGTCAATGCCCCAAAAATAATCTTGAGGAGGAATCAATGAAGAGTATACCTTATGCGAGTGTTATTGGTAGTTTAATGTATGCACAGATTTGTATTAAGCCTGACATTACTTTTGCAGTTAGTGTTCTTGGAAAATATTTTTTCAAACCAGGATTAAATCATTGGGTGGCAGGTAAGAAAGTTATGAGATACTTGCAGAGAACAAAAAATTACATGCTTGTGTATATGAGAGTTGATAGCTTTGAGGTGATTGGTTACTCAGATTCAGATTTTGCTGGGTGTCTGAATGATTTGAAATCGACTTCAGGATATATTTTCATGTTAGCTGGAGGAGCAATATCACGGAAGAGTGTTAAACAAACTCTCACAACTTCTTCCACTATGTAAGCTGAATTTGTAGTTTATTATGGAGTTGCAACACAAGCTATATGGCTAAGGAATTTTATTTCAGGACTTATGATTGTTAATTCTATCTCTAAACCACTAACAATATATTGTGATAATAATGCAACTGTATTCTTCTCAAAGAACAACAAACATTCTAGTAAGTCTAAACATATGAAAATTAAATATCTTTTTGTTAGGGATCTTCTGAAGAAATGTGACATTGTGATTGAACATATTGATACAAAATCAATGCTTGTTGATCCTTTAACCAAGAGACTGAAACCTGTAACTTTTAAGAAACATGTTGACAACATAGATATTTTGGGATTTTTTGATGTACTTGGTTAGTGAGAGTTTTTTTTATGTGTTAAGAACTTAGTGTTGATTTAATTCCATATGTGATATTTGATACTCGTTATGATTGAGATACATCTATTTGATGAATAAAAAATATGTGATGATTATGCTTATTGTTAGCATGATATTCTTGTGATGTTATATGTGTACATATTTATGACATGTCATTTTATACAAAATCTTAAGGCTTAGTGTATGTCTTAAGTATGACTGTTTTGTCAATTAAGTATGTCTCTGATTATACCATTTTAAGAAAATCTTGTGATTTTAAGTTTGGAAATATACTAGCTTATTGTTGAAGCTAATTGATTTCTCTAATTTATTGTTGAAGCATGTTGTTAAAGAGAAATCATTTAGAGGACTGACAATAAAAATAACATGTTTATCAGATCACATATTGAAATATTATTTTCTTGCTACACTACCACATCTTGATTCATGTCAATAGAATTATTATTTTTTGTAACCATGGATTGGGCCTATGTCAATAAAAGATGTAAAAACCGCCATGGTTAAAAAATAGTAGTTTTATTGGATCAAATTGTGTTTGAGATGTTGTCTCAGGACCATATTATTTTTTATTGTGGTCACATTGAGTTTTGTTTGATTAGCCCGATGGTTGTTTTCAAATATATATATATATATATATATATATATATATATATATATATATATAGTTTTATTTTATTTCTAAATGACTACAATTAATGTTGTCAAAGTGTGAGAATGTTTGAATTTTTTTCTATATTGGACTGTCATTAATTGATAGTTAATTTTAATTTATGAAAAATGGGTTGAATTTATGGTCCAATGAGATGAGCTCAATATTATTAAGTGATCTATTTTGATGAGCTTATGTACATCTTTTAATTGATGTGGTTGAGGCGATTAAGTGTAAACGTTAATCTAATTGTGGCCCGTAATGAGAGAGCCCATTAGATTTCATTATAAATAGTAGGCTAGATCCTCTCTCCACTTCATAACCCAAAATTGGCTTGTCCCATTGAGAGACACCTAGTGTTTTGAAGAAGAAAAGGAAGACCTTACTCTTTCAAGAAAGAAATTCGGAGATTGAGTATCATGACTCATAAATGTATGTTCTAAACCTTGTAATTCAGGTGTTCTAAATTTCATATAGGAACCATTAAAATTTCTTACAAGCTTAACAATATTTATATAATAATTTTAGTGATGTTTGTCACCTTCAAATGTGCTAAAAATTTTAAGAGGTAGTTCAAGTAGTAACATAAATGAATTATAAACCTAGACATTTTGAGTTCGAATCTTAACAATCTTTTAGACTCAAGCCATAAAAGATTTATCCCTTATAAATACTCTAGTTCCAACGTAGATGACATGCATTTGATCGGATCGGAGAGGAATTAGTCGAGGTACACGTAAACTGCACAGACATCCCTGACCGCTAAACAAAAAAAAAAAATACTAAAGCTGAACAAAAAAAAAATACTAAACCTCCAATATTACCAATATGATTTACTCCCATGTCCCATGCATACATCATTATTTATTTTTGGTTATATTGCAGGATTTGATTTATTTTCTCCGTCATAAGTACAAGTTATAGATGCAAAAAAATACGTGTGCACTGCACATTTTTTTCACGTCAGAACAAAAGGTGCAAGGAATTCTCTCTTTTGATCCACTAGTTAATAATGCAACAAATTTCATACAATATATATAATATTACACACTAGCGTGATTCGTGCTTAAAGGTACAAAATAATGTGAATAATTTTGATAGAGATATTGGTGGTCGTTAGATTAGTTTATTTGAGACTGTCGGATAGACTTATTACAGTCTACCATATTTTGTATTATAGATAGTCTTGCTTAGACAAAGCACAACAACAACTTAGATCATTTAGATCTAATAATTTATATTATGACCCATATTTTAACTTTTTAACTATAGTTAAAAAATATGTTTTTCATGTGGACATCCTAAAGCATAACAACAACCCAATTTGTTTAATCTTTTAACCACAACAAAAAAAAAACGTGGTTTACAAGGGACATTTGGTACGTGTGTGTGTGTATATATATAGTTGAATATTTTTTAAGTTGGAATCAGTATTCTTAAAAGCTTGTTTATTTCTCTCTTTAAAAACGTCTCTATTGGCAACAAGCACTTGATGAAGGTTCTCAGAACATTGCCATTGTTACTTATAGTTAAGAGTACCCATATTTCTCTCCGCACTGGTTTGTCTAAGGTTTCTGTCTATAAAGGGGTTAGAAAAAAGAAAATAGTCGACAATAATTTTTTTTTTGACATAATAATACCATTTGACTTGGAAGGGGCATGCATTTTTTTTTTTTGATATTTGAAAAGAGATGTAGCGGCAAATGAGAGGGTCTAAAAACCACCCTGATAGGTTCTCATTGACGAGATTATGAGATCGTTGACTGTGTCTATTACTCTTTTCGAGAACAAATTTAACGAGATTAACATAGTAGTCAACAATCAAATTTTAATATAAACTTCAAGAATCGAATGTTCAATATCAAAGTGAGAAATTTGGCCATTGAACCACCCCCACTAGGTGGTAGGCACGCGCTTAAATCTATAGCTTTCTTTCTTTATTAATTTCTCAGTCTTTCCCCTTGTCTTAATGAACATTCCTGTTAGTGTTTTGGTCCAATTTGCCATAACAAAATTCTAGACAATCCCAAATGAAATAATCCTCTTGTCTCCACTTATGATTATCAAAAGTGATATATACGTTTGTCACACACACACACACACATATATAATAATATATTGGAGGTACTATGAATGCTATGTTTGTCATTGGCACCAGGGAGGTGTTCTTTTATGCTTTTCTGTGTGTGTGAGAGAGAAGTTTCCTCCAGAATTTCAAATGATTTAATGCCTGTTTGCACCTTCGAGGAAATTTATAGGTGGGCCCATTCCCATCCTTGATTGTGACAAGATGCAGAATGAAGGGTAATATTATATTACTATTGTCACTTAGTGATATTATATAATAATATATTAATAAATAAGCAAGGAAAAACAATTTGATTTAATAACTATAACATATGAAAATAACTACCCTAAGTGATTTTCGTTTTATTCACTTGTATGTTTATTATTGAACAATGATAAAACGTAATAAAAATAACGTGACCGTTGAACCGAATATCTTGATCTCCCTTCCCTCTTGTGATTCCTTTTTCCTTTTATTTCCTTTTACTTTTTTTTGGTTAAGAAGGAAATAGAAGTTTGGAAAAAGAATTTTAGTACCTTAGTTGGTTGGAAATGAAGGAGAAACACATACACACACATACACACGTCAGAGAATATCCTCTTTTGGCTTTGATGAGAACATCCACTATGTAATTACCAGGAATATGAGGACTTCATTGTCACAATTTGTTTATCTATCTTATCTTTATCTTTATCTTTATCATATAGCAATGCACTGTTCCTTGAAGAACCACCCCATTAGAAATCCTAACTAGTAAGAGAAAGTTGACATTTCTGCTCTTGTATGTTCAGCCCCTCAACAGGAAAGCAGATCAAACACATTGAAAGATAGTATTATTAAATAAATAAATACAACTAGAGATATGTAGAATATTTTGGATCTCGGTATCCTCCAATGCATTTTTTATTCAAATTTTTTCTTGTGAATCATCTGCCATTAATGAGTAAGGGACCAATTTATATACAATAGATCCGATTTGAATGCATTGTAGGAGATCTATCAAAAAGAGAATTGAAGAGTATATTACTATAAAACATGTATAGAAACACCTACAACTTAAATGTTTCCGAAATGAAAATTCCTAATTTACGAAAATTACCAAATATAAATAAAATTATAGTATACCAAATTAAAATAAAAACATATATTGTCTAGAGTTTAGAAAATTGATGACATTGCAATCTTCGCTTACTATGATTTAATTAGTATTTACTATAAATTCTTAAAAAGGCAATAACACTAATTAGATAACCTAAATGATGGAACTAACAAGAAAAAGAAGTGGAACCCATGGGAAAGCATGAGTCTTGATAGTAGTAATAATTCAGATCAAACGACATTGGTCACGCTTCATTCCGACTTCAATCATTTTTATCTTTACTATTACTTTTTCACCTTCTATTTTAACTTTTTCTGCATCATAAAGGTATCCACACAAAAAAGGTATTCAAGAAAACAAAAGTTTTTTAATCTAGCAAAAAATATTCCCACATGAGACTAGTTAAAAACCCTCTAACGTTGAAGGTATCATT
>CAUOFW020005093.1:0-28515 GCA_963454935.2 Ilex paraguariensis | reverse complement strand
TCAAGAACCAATCCACCAATTCCATCAAGTGATAAAACTCCCAAGTTTGATTTGGAGCAAGATTTAAATGGTCGCATATTCAAATCTATCTTTAAACCAGATTGAGTGTGTATTTTTATTTTTATTTATATATAGTAGTTATATTTATTTTATTTATGTTTAATTTTAGTTTCGTTTCTATTTGTTTCAATTTATAGTTTTTTCCTATTGAGTTTTTATTTTTAGGTTTTAGAGTTGTTGCGGCATCAGGTATTTCTAAACATTTGATCTTTATTCATTATTTTTATTAAGCATTAAAGTATTTATTTTTACATTTAGGACAATGTTGAATTTAGGTTGGGGGTGTGGATGTATTTTTGTGTTGTGACAATTTCTAGTTTATTTAAATTTTAGTCTAAAAAATTTAAAAATATAAAAAAATAAAAAAATTATTTTGGTTATTAAATATCTAGATAACAGTTTTATGCATAATTTGACACAATAATATAAAAATAATTTGCGTAGCTTTAAATTTACAATTGTTTTAGCATCACATTGAACTTTATTCTATACTTTTGTATCTCATATCATGTTCTTATAAAAACTTATAATTTGTGCACTTTAGACTTTACAAAGTTAAAAATTTATTAGGTATTTTACCTTGAGAATTTGAAACATATAGTGGAAATGCATAAAAATCCTAGTGAATTTTGATCCAATCTTTCTTGGAGGGTTACTTACATTTACTCAATAAAGAATATTTTTATTCAACTAATCTCTTTTAATATTCTCATTATTTTTGTTTGGTTAACACCAATATTATGAATGATTGCTTGACTTTAAACTATTTGCATGGAAAAGTGTGTTATAAAAAATTCTTGAGATATGATTTTAGGTCATCTTTGATATTATTTGAGTCTAAACATTATTCTTTGAATATTATTATCCCTAGAAGCCATAATTGAGCCTATAAAGCAAAAAAATTTATTTCTTATATCCAACATATAAGAACTAAGCCAATGAAAAAAAATAATATCATTTACCCTTGGTTATCCCGAAATTGAGTTTTTTATTGTTTATATAATTTGGGAGATTTTTGTTGAAAAAAGATGATTAAAAAAAAAAAGTTCTGCATACTTGTGAATATTTGTATTAGATGTCTTGCTAAAAAAAAAAAGTATATACATTCAGTTGTCTTGCTGTTAAAAAAAAAAAAAAAAGAGTGAGAGAAAAAGTTGAAAAGAAAAAAGAAAGACAATATATCTAGCTGTGAAAAAGTAGATTGAAAAAAAACAGAGAAAAAAAATAGCAAACATGATTTTAAAAAAAAATATGAGCAAATGTTGTAAATTATGCTTCTAAATAATGGAGAGTGAAAGGTTATGAAAAAAAAAGTTTGGTTTATGTAATGTATATGTTCTCTCGGGATAGCTTTTTGAATTCTTGAATATCCTTCGTATCAAAACCCTAATCCCAAGGCCCATTATAATCTTAAATAAAGTCCTATATGATCTCAAGAGTGTATTAATGGATGCATGAATTATGTGAATAAAGAAAAGAATAGCGATTGTTTATATATTGTGTCTTGATTTCCTTTCATGAGACTATGTCAAATCCTTTTTTTTTGAATCATGTTTTTTTTAATAGACATGTGAGCATTATTTTGTTTTGATTTAAATATCTTCTTCTCACATGTGATATTTAAGGGAATAGTCACTATAATCTGAGAGAATCTTTTATGAGTGAATTATTTAGTGAGTTTTGACATTGAGACGAATAGTTAATGGTTGTAGAGGTGATTATCAGACAAATTGCTAACTTGATACAGTTAATTCATACTACACATGATTTTATATGGGAACATAATAAGTGTATACATTTATATAGCGTAAAATTCTATATTTTATTTTGCATCTGCTTATGGAAAGGCTTGTGTCTTAGAATTTTTATATTGTAGTAGCAATTTGTGTTATAAAATTATTATTCAGATATTTGATCACAAGGTGATGTTTGTGGGTATCATCTTTGGAAACCATCATGAGACTATACTCGTGTACTAGGGAGAACTTAGGGGTTTAAAGGCTTGTTGTATATGCTAAATTCAATCGTGAGGCCTACGAAAGTGGATTTGTGTTTTATTTTGTTAAGTTATTTTATTTTTAGCTTTTATATTTTAGGATCCATGTATTACTAAAGACTAGTAATATTCAAGTTGGGAGGTATGATTAACTATCAAAATTGTTATTTTATTATATTTAATTATTAGTTAATTGCATATTATTTGTGATTAAATGTTTTAAATTTCTTAATTTTCTAGTTTGATACTTTTTCTAGTTGTTTAGTTTATTTTGCAGGTAAATTGATTGATTTAAAGTAATAATGGATAAGACAAGTGAAACAATCTCTAGAGGAAGAATCACAATTAATAATGATTGAAGAGTCAAAATTGAAATAGGAAGACTTAAAGATATGACAGCAATTTAATCCTTATAAGAGTCTACATTGGAAGAAAACTCATTTACAGTTGAATTAAGAAAGTATCCTAGAAGATAAAAATTTGACATGTCTTCAGTATTTTGGCCATAAATTTTGACTTTGATATTCGATTTACTTGATTTTTGGGGGTTAGAATGAAGACTTCAAGGGCTATAAAATGTATTTCACAAAATTTGCGTGAATCAATCTCTAAATATGCGAAATCCAAGATTGAAGTCTGAACAGATTTTGTACCATCACCCCAAAGATTTTATGCACGTGATTTAACCTTACAATACTTCTTTTTGGGAAAGGAATTCTTTCCAAATCAACCTTATATCTTCTACCTATACTTAGAATTTGTTTTTAGTATAAATAGGGGTTCTCATTTAGAGATTATTATTCTTTTTCCTATCTTTTTATTTTGATTTTAGTTCATCATGTCTAACTAAAAGGTTTAGCTAGGGCTAGGGGAGGACCTGTCAATGAAATACGGTAATGTTATCAACTCTAAGCTCAATAATATGTGATATTTTGTTAATTCAACTTTTGATTTCTTAGCAAAATTTTTGCTCTGTAAAAATCCTAGAGTTATTGTGTCATGTACATTAATTGCTTGAATTTCACAGCGAGTAAATAATTGGTTATTCCACGTTTAAGTTGATTGTCATTATTTCACATAATAATATAATTGGATGATTATTCTGGTTCCTAAATAATTCTTTGATTATAAATTGTGGTTTTATTGCTTAATTATATGACTTGAATCAACCGAGATATAATTCTTATCTAAAGTTAAGAATTAAGTCTTTAATCATTATTGTATGAAATTGAGAGGGAGTACCTGATGCTCTAGTATTTTTATTTTACTATTTTAATTACTTTAATTAATTTCCTCAATTCAATAATCTTTTAAACAAATCATTGTTACAAGATTGTTATAGTATTAGTGTGATTGTTGTTGTTTTCAAATTCCCTATGGTTCGACTTCGAACTCCCGAGTATTATATTACTTCGCACAACCTGTACTTGGGTGATCAATACTAAAGTTGTAGCACCCTACCAACACTTGGAGGGTAGATCACACTCAGTCGAGCACAACTCTCATCTCCCTCTCAAAGCTTGTAACTCTTTGCTCTCCTTACACACTTGAAATAATAAAATATTCGACAACTCTAACCATTCAAAATGGACGTAGGTCACATTGACCGAACCGCTATAAACCTTGTCTTGTTTGTGTCTCTCTCAATTACTGCATTTGCTACTGCTTATCTAATAAGTGGTATACAAACCAAGTTTGTATACAATCAGTTTTGGTGCCATTTATGGGAAAGTCAAAATTCTTACTTCAATACACTTCCTTTGTTGTACCTATGGTAATCACCACCAAATTTATGAATCATCCTGAAGTCAATCCATCATGAGAGGAGGAGGTTGCTCCTCCACCAATCAATCATGTTCCAAATACACAACAGATGCTGGAGACAATGCAACATCTTGTAGCTCAGAATCAGCAAATCCTGCAACTTATGCTCGCACGACAACAAGGCGGTGCACAGCCTGGAGAACATCAAGCCAATAGAGCTCCACGCTCTGGGCGTCAAGGAACTCCCTACTTGGGCACCCCCTTTGGAGCCCCCTTGGGCGCCCCACACAAGGGATCCCCTCCTTAGAACTATGAGATAACTCCACCTCCTCCTCCTCCAACTCCCCCTTTCCATGGTGAAAACCCTCATTTTTAAGAGAATAAAGGCAAAAATCAAAGTGTAGAGCACGAGAGTTATTTTCATAACAATTTCAAAAGAGCCCCAATCACAGGGACGAAAAAATCAAAGAGGTGCAGAATCAACTGGGTGATGTTTTCAACGCCATAAAGGCACAAGGACCCAAGACTGTGGACTATCTCATAAGGTGAACAGACACGCATTTCGCAGCCAATGTGGTAAACTACCCACTTCCCTAGAAATTCAGAATGTCATCGGTGGAAGCTTTTGATGGTACAGAAGACCCACTAGATCATCTCGACACCTATAAGTATTTGATGCAACTACACAATGTCCCTGATGAAATCATGTGTAAGACATTCCCGACTACTCTAAAGCGATCAGCCCATCAGTGGTTCGCCAAGCTCATCCCAACATCTATTGGCTCCTTTTCCGAACTAAGTAGATCATTTGTGTCACACTTCATTGGAAGGCGCTGCCACAAGAAGCTTGCCACTCACTTGCTTAGTATAAAATAGGACCGGGATGAAAGTCTGAGAAATTACCTTACTTGTTTTAACAAGGAGATCCTTCACATTGAGGAGTCCTGATGACAAAGTCACCATGATTGCTTTCTTGGGAGGCCTACACTCATCTAGCGTTCTCTTCTCAGTGATGCAACACCCACCCAAGAGAATACCAGAATTATGGATAAAAGCTCATAAATACATAAATGCCAATGATGTCACCAAAGCCAGGTGAGGTGAGTTCTCGCCATCATCATCACCACATGCGGCCGACTCTTAAAAAAGAAGTCACAAAGGCACAGACATTAACATATTTTGTGGCTGAGCTCACATTACTTGAGGAGAGAGATTGTCAAGAAGACCTAGGACCAGGCACCCAGTAGCAAGCGCCTAGCACCTCATCTCAATCTATTGGAATGAGCCTCTAGCTTGGTGACCTTCTCGTGGGCTAACCCTCAAATTCTGCCTCTACTCTCATGCGGGTAACCCTAGAGTCAATATATCTCATGCTTAACGGTTCTCTCACGGGTCGCCAAAGGCTTGGCCTATCACTGTTCTACTATCAAGGAGGTAGTCTATCTCCAGCTTAGCAGCTCTCTCATGGGTCGCCAAAATTTTGGTCTATCTCTGCTCTACTCTCAAGCAGGCAGCCTATCTCCAACTTAGCAGCTCTCTCGCAGGTCGCCAAAAGCTTGGTCTATCTCTACTCTACTCTCAAGTAGGCAGCATATCTTCAGCTTAGCAGTTCTCTCACGGGTCGCCAAAGGCTTAGCCTCTCTCTGCTCTGCTCTCAAGTAGGCAGCCTATATCTCCAACTAAGTGACTCTCTCGTAGGTCGTCAAAAACTTGGTCTACCTTTGCTCTGCTCTCAAGGAGACAGCCTAAACCTACAACTTAACGGCTCTCTCACGGGTCACAAAAGTTTGGTCTCAAAAGGTGTATCTTTCTCACAAGCAATCCTCAAACTCTGTATTTGCTCTCACGCAAACAAACTGCCTCTCTCTCCAAGCCCCATCCATCTGGCATAGCCACCTCATCGCGCGCAGCTTGCTCGACCAACATCTCGCTAGGCTCGCCCAACGGCCCTCCTACGCGCCTAGCTAGCATAGTAGCCCCTCCAGTGGTCAACTAGCGTAGCAGCCCCTCCAACACGCCCAGCCAGCACAACAGCCCTTTCTACGTGCCCAGCCAGCAGGTCCTCCTCGTCATTGCCCAAACAGTGGAACCTAGGTCCATATCGAACAACCCCCACGCATGGACAGTAACAACGTCCAACAGGGTCTTCACCTCCACCCCAGCGCCCATCGCCTCCCTCTTCTCTCTAGGGACCACACCAATTTCTTCGAGTTTTCCACCAAGATTTGCAAACCTCTGCACATCTTCTCCACCAGCCAAGATGTTCAACCAAATGCCCCATTCTCCAAGTTTCATTGGACATGGGGCTTTGGGGGACAAATGATGGGTCAAGCCCAAAGGCCTAACTCGTGCTACAAGCCTAGTCTTAATTAAGAGCCCAAACTTATACAGATCCAGTATCTAGTCCAAAGGGGTCCACACCTGGTCAAGCTTATCAAGGAAGTAAGCAAGGTCTCCAAGAGCCTCCTCCTAGCCACCTTGGAGTAAGGGTCATCCCAAGAGTCTCATCCAAGCCACCTTGGAGTAAGGGTAATCCCAAGAGCCTCATCCAAGCCACCTTGGAGTAAGTGTCATCCCAAGAGCCTCATCCACGCCACCTTAGAAGAAGTCAACCACCATCTCATCCTTTGACCGAATCTTATGGAGAGCACTGTAACTACCTCATCCGTTGAGAAAAGATCGGCAGCTCCATTAGATTAACGATTTAGTTACTATTAAGTCGCCCTAATTTGTTAAGAGGTGTCTATAAATTGTAAGCCTTACAAACACTTGGAGGACAGATCACACTCAATAGAGCACAACTCTCATCTCCCTCTCAAAGTTTGGAATTCTCTGCTCTCCCTACACACTTGAAGTAATAAAATATCTGTCGATCCTAGCCATTCAAAGTGGACGTAGGTAACATTGACCGAACCACTATAAACTTTATCTTATTTATCTCTCTTTATTACTGCATTTACTACTGCTTATCTAACAAGTGATGTACAAACTCAATTTGTGCATCATCATTAGGAATGATAGTGGAATGGATGAGGGGTGGGGTGTGAGAGTAATCCCCACCTTTATATTTGTTTCAAAAATATTCATCACTCTCGATTCATCCTGTTAGCAATTAATTCTCATTCTTGTTTCAGCGGTAAATTTTGATCACCGTTGTCATCTTTGCCATTGTTTCTTCTCATAATAATTAATTTATATGATTTTGAAAAAAAAATTTGAAAATCATAAAAAAATATTTACAAGAAATTGTCCTAGCCATGTAAAATTAAGAAAAAAAAATAAATCAAGTTACATCAAATCAAAGTGTGATGTCGAAAATAGGTAGGATTAGATCCCATAATTGAAGGACTCAAAAAACAGTAAACTTATGGGCGGGAAAAATATTTCAAGTGTCAATATTGTTTGTCAGATTAATAATTTTGAAATGATTTAGGACGTTCAAACGATTTTATAAGTTTGGGTTTCAAAATCTATTATAGTTTATTATATAGATTAATAAATGAGTGAGTGGGGATTTGTGTATTTGGGATAATATATATATGTGATGAGCCCAAATCTAGATGGCTCAGGCTCAATTTGTAGGTTAAGCTCAATTAGACAAAAAGATAGATCAACCTCAACTCATGTTCTTAGCCCAATCCCATATTAAGAGACCTAAGAAGGTCAATGCACGTGAGAAGTAATCATTTAGATAGTCATTGCTCGAATATAGCATCTATATTTAATTATAGATATCCTTCAAAAGATTAGTAGTTTGGCGTTCACGTCACTATCTCAACTATGGCGTTGTGCTTATAAATTGTAAAATCTCTATACATGGGGGAGAGATATGAGACACACACTTTACCTACTACATTATTCGCCCTTTAATAAAGTTTTTCAGCCACCCGTGCCGGTCTTTTACTATTGAAAAATACTATATAACTCAAACAAAATCCAAAATTTAAAACTTAAATACGTATTATTGCTCCAAATATTTCATATATAGCCGACAAGAAAAGTACCATTGATCCATACATAGCCGACAAGAAAAAAAACTTCGTTAATTTTAAAAGCATTTGCACACTTTTTTTTTCTCGTTGCAACGACTCAAACAAACGGGAAAGGATACGCACTGTTGACGGCATTAAAATTTATAATTTTTAAAAAATAAATTATAATTTATAATTGATTATAGTCTTCTATTAAGTAATTATAATTTCTCTTTTAAATATATAATTTTACCATAAAAGTAATAATCAAATGCTGAAAATATCTGGTCTGCATGGAGGAGAAAAACCAATTTCAGTAGAAATGGAAAGCATATGAGGAGGTGAAAGATTCATTCAAGAGTTGGCTGTCTGGGCGGCTCAACAGTGTAGTTAAAAAAAGAACGTAGGCTTTAGGTCCAATTTTTAAGGAAAGACCTAAATTTTTAGATATTATAAATAATTCATATAAAAAAATTAAATTTATAAATACTTTAAGCCCGATAAAAAATTTTTATAAAAACACAAGCCCAATTAAAAGAGTCTAAATTTTTTTTTAAAAAAAAATAACAATAAAACAAAAATTATTAAAAAATTGTGTCTTAACACTCTAAAAAGTTGAGTTTGAACTTATCTTCAATTTATGACTAAAAAAATTTATTATCATAATTTATTATTATTCTTTCTTACTATTATTATCAAGTTCAAATATGATGATAAACATTTAAATATAAAAAATTTAATAAATATTTTTATATTTTTTAACAATTAAAAATAATTTTATTATTAATATTAAAAATAAAAGACTTTATTTATCGCTTTCATTTTAAGCCCTAAAATGTATTGGGCCGCCTGTCGGCTGTTTGGTGCCAGGGATTGTTTTTTTGTGCTCTTCGAACGGGGAAGTCTAACAACGAGTAATAAGAAATGCACTTCTCTCTGCTCCCACAATTTTGCGAGTGTCCGTCACTTCCTCTTGGACTTCTCTTGTTCTGACCTTTTCTTGGGATTGCAAAACAAATTCTCTCTCATATACTTTTTTTGGAAAAGGCTACAACACCCTATACTTACTAAATTTTTATGATATAATTTAAGATTAATTACATTAGATGTTTTCAAAGTACAAAATTTGTTTCATTTTAATTTTAATATTTTAATTACATTATTTTTGATCCCTGAAATATGGAATATGTTTCAATATAGTCTTTTAAGTAGACAATATCCACATTACTAACAATTTTTTATTATAAATTTATCATATGATACTTAAATATAGATATAAAAATAATTTGAATAACTCTTGGTCAAATTTTTACTCAAATTTTTGTTAAATACTACTTAAATTACACAATTTTGATCATAAATTATCTAAATTTTGGTCAAAAACTACCTATATTGCACATTTTTTTTTATGAAGAACTACCCAAGTTTAGTTTAAGAGCATTCAAAATTATTTTTTGTTCATATTTAATTATTATGTAATAAATTTATGATAAAACAATCGTTAGAAATTTCGACGTTGTTTACTTGAAGGACCATATTAAAACATATTCAACAATTTAAAGACCAAAATGATACAGTTGAAATATTAGGGACAAAGATGAGACAAATCTCATACTTTGGGGACTTTTAATACAATTAACCCTATATTTTAAGAAAAATTCCATTCACCTACTCTTTAGATAGATATATGTTTTATGAGACTTTATCTATTTTTTAATTATTTTTAATGTATTAAAATTTGAATCTATTAACATTCAATTTGAGTTAATTAAAATTTATTTTCTATGTATTAAATTTTGGGTCAATTTAAAATTATATTTTTTTATATATTAAAATTTGAGTCAATTAAAATTCTATTCGAGGCTTAAATCAAATTTTAATCGGCTCAAATTTTAATACATAAAAAAATAAAATTTTAATCGACTCATATTTTAATATGTAAAAACCTAAAATTTAATCTACTTAAATCGAATTTTAATAAATAAAAAATATAAATTTTAATTAACTTAACGTGAATTTTAATCAGAGCTAACAACTCAATTAGAGCTTAAATTGGTTTGATTTTTAATACGTAAAAAAAAGACTTTTAATAAGCTCGAATTTTAATACTTAAAAAAAAATTAATCAGTTCAAATCGAATTTTAATTAATTCAAATTTTAATATGTAGAAAAAAAATTAATCTGATCAAATTTAATGTGTAAAAAAAAATTTAATTAACTTGAATATTAATCAAATTTTATGTAAAAAAATTATTTGAAGTTTATGTAGGGGCAATTTTGATATTTTAAATAATTTATTTTTTTTTATAAATGGTGGTTTAATGACAGAGAGTATCAGTGATGTTTAAATACAAAATTTATAAAACTCTCATCCATTTTCCTAATATTTCAAGAGCTCTAATAACCTTCGCAATCACTAAATAATACAGTTTTCAAATAATGATTAAACTCTAATACTAATTTCATATACATTAATTATATGTACATCCAAACCATTACAACTTACACATCTCAGATACAATATTCTTTCAACTTAACCCTTATAACATAACACATCTTCAAATCTTCACTAAGGAAAACAAAGAAAACATCAACAGCTTAAACCTACGCGGGCTTTCTCACCACCACATAATCTGGAAAAAAGGGAAATAATGTACGGTGAGCATCAACAGCTCAGTAGAGTAACTCAATTTTCAAGCAAATGAGTTTAAAAATAGTATAGTTTAGCAGTATTGGGAAAAATCCAAACGATCATTTGATACATTTATATGATAAATAGTAAAAGTCGAGCGAAAACAATTAGGTTTGAAAACAATAATACGGTTACATCATCAATATAGTGCCACACCGATGAGTAAATAATCCTAATTGACCACTCAGGGTCAATACGATCCATACGCACATACGATCCAATAATTTAGGAGATTTTCACCCCAAGGAAGATGCACTCTCAAGTCAATACGATCCAATTCAGTACCCAAGTTCGAAGATCAATAGGGCCACCCAGACATTTTACGAACTCAATGAGAAACCCTCAACGGCTTCAACCTGGAACGTAAACCCTCCGCCACTAAAACCTGTGTGCACTTACATTTCATTTAAAAGGATCCTAGAGTTTCTTTCAATATGAACAATACGAGTAATACGATCATTTCCAAAATACTAGTGTAAACTACACTAAGAAATCTTGATTTGGGTCCGAATTTACATAAATATTCAAAACACCTAATCATATATTTAAAAACATGCTCCAGAATCATAAATAACAAATGAAATAATTTAAAAACAAGTTTGAAAAACATCGCCTATTCCGGAATTGAAAAACCCTACCCGTTTGTTATTTTGATCTAAAATAACAAAAAATTAAACAATGTTATTTTTTGATGAAATTTAATACATATACTCAATTAATTTACATAAGAATAAATATAAAATTTATTTCTTAAAATCACTCAAAAACTAGGTCAAATTAACCTCAGAGGTCAAAATAGTCATTTTACTCATCATTTTGATCCGGTCATCGGATCGACTTGAAATACCGGGACCTCCGTATGGACGTTAAGGAACTTTTGACACAAACCAGATGTCGGATGAAGCCAAAATTGCCATCGGAGTCCACTTATATATACCATCCCATTGCATTTTTAACATTTATTTGTTTGACTTTTGCCCTGAGTGCAGAAGTTTTTGCTCAATCACCCCACTTTGACCTCCTCGTTCTCCCACTACAGTATACCATCTCCTTTGGTTTCAACATTTACATACTCTTTGGATAACTTAGTTTCAATCTCCCTTAGACTCAACCTGAATTCTAACGTCATCAAATTATTGGTCAAAGTTGCCCAAAAACCATTTTTTTTAATAAGGGCAGACCTACAATTGCCCGTTTGAGCCCCAAAATGACCTCTAAACCAATTCTAAGACCGGAAATGAATTCATTGACACAAAATTAGCTAGACCCAAGGCCCTTTTCGAAGCTTAAACAATTTTTATTAAAATCAAATTTTCACTATTTCAAACCCTCATACCACCGGTACACCACCACATACCACGACAAGCCACCACACCACCACTAAACAACTCCTTAAGACCATTCAAACTCAGCCATATCAAACAATTAACTCAAATCATGTTCAAATCTCAAACCTGTTTCAAAATTCAAAAATCAAAAACCCATTAAACTTTTAAACACAAATTCATAAATTAATGCCAAACCAAATCAAAATCTAAATATATACATGAGTTCCTAACATCCATATTAGGCTGTGAGTATACCTCTTAGTGCTCAAAGTAGTCTATGCAAGAATCCGAAATTTTAAAATCTATACTTTCTCTCTCTAACTTCTCTTTCTCCTCCCCCCAAATCTTTCTCCATTTTATTCCCCCCCAAATAGCAGGGTGTCCTCCATGCAACCTAGAAAGCCTCCATCAGCCACCTTGCATGTGTAGAAGGCTCTTGAAGCTTCAATGGTATTTTAGTAAATTCTCAATTATGTCTAATTTCAAAAATTAATTAAAAATATTTTTTTTCACAATTAAATATATATTAAATCCAACACTATAAAATTATATGTTAAATTTTTGGACATTGAATTGATCTCCAATTTGATCCGCTAATGCACCACTCACTCGTATTCTTAATTCACCGATATGCACTAATTCTATTTCATCAATTTGTGCTTTCTGACTCATTTCCTTTTGACCAACTACATTCTCGAACCTAGCAGACCTCCTAACCATCTCCAGAACATCTATGCACCGCACTAAAGTCATCAATTTATAGTTTGTCTATCCATACTCTGAACCTAACTACACATACCCAACGAGTTTAATTATCGAAACTCGGGTTATTACAAAGTAGAAAAGGTGTCAGTGATATTTTTGATAGTAGAGGAGGTATCTTTAAAGATATAATAAACTAGAAAATGTGTAACTAAAATTTTCTCATTTTTTTTACTGTTTCTTTCTCTATTGTTAAAAAACAAAACCAAACTCAACACATTATCTGCTTCTTTCAAACTCGATTTTTTTATGATTCAAGTACAAAATACTAACTGAACTATTCATTCCCATAAAAGATTCAAGATAAAAATTAATTTAATTTCAAAAATATCTTTTAACAAAATTGTCACTCGTAGCAAATATAATATAACAAATATTTATGTAAAAGTTGCAAATATAAACAAGTAAAAGATCCTAAAAAATTAAAAGATAATAAAATAATTCAACAAAAAGATAGTAATGATGATTAATGAATGTATTTAAAAATATATATTATCATAATTTGAATAAAAAATTTAATTAGTAACTTTTAAACTTTAAATTATAAATTTAAAAATTATTAAAAAAATCGCATTGACATTTATCACTTTAAGCCTTGTATGTTTTTGAGCCACTCCTCATAAACTCACAACTAATAGAACCCAATTTGGTAATGTCTCAAGATCTACTTCATCTGCAACACTTCTCTCACTCCTACCGTTCTCCTTCATTTGGAGACACCATAAGAAAACATTTTCGAGGGATCATGATATCAAACATCTTGCTGGACAAAAGTAGATTTTTTTTTTTTTTGTTATTAACTAGTAACCTCTCTGAGGCAGAATAGAGTCGCTTTGAATTTATTTTCGTGAGAGTAAACTTTGAATACTTATGCTCCGTTTGGTAAAAAGGATAAAAAGTAGAGAGGATGAAAAGTGGAAGGATACACTTTATATCATTTAAGGAAAGAAAATAGAAATGATATATTTTCCTTCTTTTGTGTTTGATTGAATGAATGGAAAATAAAAATGATATTTTTTTTTTTTGGACTGACTAAGATTAAGAGTTACAATCGAGTCATGTCGTGTCACATTCGCGTTGAGTCATTACGGATTTGTGTCGAACATTAGTCAAACTAACTCAACTCATTTAACTAATTGTGTTGTGTAAAGTTGCGAGTTGACCTGTTTATTTTCTTGTCGTATTCGTGTTTATGTTCGTGTTGATTTATTTTTAATTAAAAAATAAATCTGGATTTTTAATTAAGATGAAAAAAATATTTTTTTAAAATTTAAATTTTAAATTTTTATTAAATAAATATATATATATATAAGTACATATTTTGTCATTTTATTTTTATATGAAATTAATGTATACATAATATATGTATATATCAAAAGATATATAAACAAATAATATATATCTCAACACAAATAATTAATTTTTTATCCACTTTTTTTTTAATTTTAGAGATTAATTTTGGTGAGTTGAAAGAAAAATTAATTCATCAATTTTTTCATATTTTTTATTTTTCTTCTTTACTAAATATGATGTTTTATTTATCTCTCCAACTAAATGGAAGAATCCAACTAAATGGAAGAATACAATCACTTGCAAATAACATCTAAGTCCAAAAAAACACCAGTGATGATTGAACTCCTGACATTTGGGTATACAGTTCGTTTAGGTCCACTGTTGTGCTACCGGTGCAAGTTTAAAAAACGTCAATTTTCGGCTAACAGATTTCAAAAATTATTTAATGCTTGTATAATTTCGCCTATTACCAACTTTGCTAGCCCTAATAAATTACTGGGACACCAAAGAAGGAATTGTATTCAAGAATATTCAATGAGAGTATTTTCACCACTAAAGAATTAATTATGAGTGATGGAGGATTTTTACACTGTCTGCTGGGCCATCAAAGTGAAAAAGGGTTTAGGACTCCCCCGTCTTACTGTTAAAACCAACGTGCTGTGACCGTAGATTCCTATTTACACCAAAAACTCCATGTAGAAGGTCATGGTACAAAAAAATAATAATAATGAAATTGTTAGGTTTTGTAGGTTGAAATACAAATTTTAGATTATTTATTATAAAAAAATTAAAAAAATTTGGGTCATGTTATAATTTATTTGGATCAATTCAACGTTACAACGAAAGTTGTAAATAAACCCCAAAATTTATTTCAAAATAAACTTAAAATTATAATATCAGTATGATATTGATTTTTTTTTTAAAATACCGTAGTCTTTTCCTAGACTGGGCGAAGATACAGAATTGGAATAAAGACTACAACACATAATCGCTTGTTTGGATGAATTTTGGGGAGGGGTTTGAATTGCCTTATCCAAATTCTTTCAAACCCAAACCATTCTTTACAAAGTTTGATTCAACATTCAATCCAGTCCATACTCATATTTGGTATGCAACATATACAAATGTAGGACATACAGATATATCATAATTATTAATAATTATTTGTTCTATAAATGATTATTTTACTTTTGATCAATTCAATTCATACCCATGTTAAGGGGTACAACTACTTTTGCATTCAATTCATACCCACCCTAGGTTAACATGATCATAATTAATTTTCAAGTCAATTACGGGCCGAGTTTGTGAACTCAGGATTGAATTTTTAATCAAAACATGAGATCTTGGGATCCTTTGAACTATTTTCTCCAAACTCATCTTATTGAGCCCCTCATACACTTTTACCAAAAAGCTCATAAAAGATCGACATTGGGCATATTTGGAGTCGACATTTTTAGATAAAAAGCTACGGTTTAAAAATCTTCGCAAAAAAAAAAAAATTAGAATTACAAAATTCATTTAAAATCATTAGTGGTATTCCTTAAAAAACTAAAAAGGTCGAAAAAGTTCGTTTGGAGTGATGTCTAATTTTTTTTTTGTGTCAAAATAAAAATAATTACATATATGTATAAATTATGCGCAATAGTTCCTAAAATATAAATTTTAAATTTTTTTGTGTCAATATTTTATGAAAATAATAAACTAAAAAATTATTTGTGATCCATGACAAATTTCAAAAATTCATAAGAAAAGTTCCTATATCAGTTTCATGAATTAGTGTAAATAAATTTTTTTTGTCTAAAAAATTATTGCAAAAACTAATCCAAAAATCAAGATCCAAACAAACGTAATTTATTTTACTCTAAAATCTATAAAATCAGCCTATTTTAGTTAATTCCAAACGGACACAGTATATCAAAATTTATTTAGAGTCATAGCTTTTTAAGTTAAGTATTTAAAAAACTCAAATCGTGGGTGATTTTGAGTTGTTCTTCCTCCTCCCAAACCCACGATTTTGTCTTCAGTAACGGTAAATCCCGAATTTTTTCAAATGTGGAACAATGGTTTTTGATTTTGAAATTCAAAACCCAAGAAAAAAGTTGAAGATTGTGCGCCTCAGTTTCATCGTCCGTCTTTGCCACCTTCAAGTTTATTGTTATGATGAAATTGGTTGGTTTTCAAACCAGCCTTGCACGTTTTTTTACTTTTACAAAATGACCTTTTTTTTACATTAATGGTCATATAAATTTCTTTAATGTATTTTATCTCAAATAGAATAAAAATTTTATACCTACGTCTGTTTTCTATAATAACCCATTAAATCAGGTCCTGTGGTCAAGTCTTGTGTCATATTTTTTTAGATGATTTGACCAAAGCCGACACGATGTGAAAATAGTGTGCCATATTTTTTTAGACAGCCAGACTCATGTCTATCTATTGATATTTCAATGAAGTAATCTGATGTCGACCATTTTATCTATAATATTTTTCACGAGATTATACAATTTTGAATAAAAAGAACAAGTGATTAACACTTCAATTTGTGCAAGTACTAGGAATTTGCGTTTTCGTGCCTTGAGTCTCCATATTCATTACAAAATAATTTGTTGCGAAAAATTTGACACTTTTCCAAAGTGATTTGGACCACGGTGTTACGGGTTGAATCCACCCGCGGCTATTGTAGATTCGGATTCACACCATAAAACCGGTCGAACCCACAGATTTGGGTATATTATTTTTAAATCAACCGACAAACTATCTATTTTTGAATGGAAATTATAGTCCTTTTAACACGCTAAAAAACGTGGGCAAGACAAATAAATAAATATGAAATAACAAATTGATGATAGTCTTGACATGTGTTGTTGACTATATTTTACTTAATGATATTCTTGACATCACTAAAAGTTGGAATTTGTAAGACAAAATTATAACCTTTTTTATGTTTAAATTATAATTTTAAAAGACATGATTGATCGTCGAAGGTTCAGATCAATACTGAGAATTCATAATCGATCACGGGTGCTTATAATTGATCATGATCTTCTCTTGAACAATTATAACTTCTTCAAAATAATAATTTTAGTATAAAAATAATATCTGGTAATATTATTTTTTTTGGGTACAATAAATTTTTCCATAAAAGTTTTATCACAAACACATATAAACATGACATACACTTGTTGTGTCAAAAGTAAATTGACGGTGAAAGCCACATAGGACCAAAGCGGGAGTTTCTTGAGTTTTTAAAACTATCATCTTCTTGTTTTTTTTTTTTTTTTGGTCAATCAAATTATATTTCTATTATTTGAAAAGAATGAAGTTTACAGGAATCAAAGTAATTACATATTATTTTAACAGAAAAACACAGATCAAAAGAAAACACCCTACAATAAAGTAAAACACAGGAGCCAAAATTATCCTACTCCTTAACGTGTTTCCTTTTTGCACATTCTTTCCAAAATCTCAGTAGGCCACCACATCCAATCAGGAGAAAACATATCCCTGCTTTTCTGTTTCGCAACTAAATGTGCAATCTTATTGTTTTTTCTACTCACATATTGTATTTCAATCTTAGGAATCAAATGTATGTATTTTCAAATATCCCTCAGGATAGCCTCAATCTCCCTCAAAAAGCAATTATTACCATTATTCAAAGCATCAACACATGTTTTTGAGTCTGACTCCACTATTAGTGAAGGATGCCCTATAGCTATGGCTATACAACAAGCCTATCTAATGGCACATGCTTCCACTATTATGGCTGAGTTTGCAGCAAGTTTAGCTGAACTTCCCTGTATTAAGATTCCTTCACTGTCTCTAAAGACTACTCCAAAGGCCCCTCTTTTCTGATCTTGCAACCAAGCCCCATCACAATTAACTTTTACCCAACCCTTTGGTGGAACTTTCCATACATCTATTTTACTCTCTTTCTTCTTACCATTATCATGCTCATTCATAACATAGCCCCTCCATTCCTCAACGGCAAAGATAGCTTGGCTTATCACTCATCTGGGCAAAATTTGAACCTAATTATATACCTAATTATTTCTGCATTTCCATATAGCCCACAACAGTGAAGCTACTAGTGTCTAATGACACAATCCTTCCTCACCTTTACCCTGTTGTTTCAGCACCTCCAAAACTCACTCTTCAAACCTTGTTATCTTCTGTCTATCAACAAGTATCTTTAGAGGAGACGAATAAAATGTTTTTTTTTTTTCCGGTCATAGATAAAAAAGTATAAAAAATCATGTTGTTTTGAGACTTTGTTAAGTTGAAGTTTTAGATTGCAACTGCTCTACCGTTCTGCTCGCCTAAATCATCACTATGAAGTTTGTCGATTAATTATTTAGATCTCTAATATTTAAAATATTATGTACACATTTTTTGAGGTTTATACGCATATAACACTTTGACCCTTACGGTTAATGTCAATTAGAATATTCGTTAATAAATTATACAAAGACACCTTAAAGTTTATAGACGTGTAATATTTAAACCCCTCAAGTTTAAAATATTATACTTAGACAAAAAAAATACTTTAATCAAAGATAAAATATCAAATATTTTAAATTTTAAAACCTAAATTCATGTTATATTATGTCATATTTATTAAAATAAAATCAAAAAAAAATTAATTTTGTCCATATTTAGGTATTACGTGACAAATTTATGATTAAAAATCGTGAGTAATTTGGACGTTGTCTGCATGAAGGATCATATAGAAATATATTCAACACTTGAAGAAACATAATAATAAAATTGAATTATTGAGGACCAAATTAGAAAAATCTTATATATTTTGGGGACCACTAGTATAATTAACCTTAAAACTAAAAAATAAACAAAGGGTTTAAGTCACTCATAATAGAACATGAATTTTATAATTAAAATTCATATTCTATTATATCATTTATTGAAATAAAATTAAAAAAAAATTATTTAATTGTTCTTAAAAATTAATAATTAATATACAATTATACTAATGTATTGTATCATTGGTTGAAAATTTTTTATCTTTGATTGAAGTATTTTTTGTTTAAGTATAAATTTTAAACTTGAGAGGTCTAAATATTACACGCCTACAAATTTCAGGCAGTCTGGATGTAATTTACTGACAAATATATTAATAAATATTGATGACAGAGGTTTAAGTATTACGCGCGTATAAATTTGAGGAAGTCTGTGTGTAATATTTAAATATCAGAGAATCTGAGTAATTTAGTGACAAACTTCAATGAATTTGAATATAATTCTCCCTAAATTATATTAGTAAATTATATCCAAATAATACTTTTTTTTTTCCAGAATACAAACTTGTATATTGGTAATGAAAACAAAATGTACATAGAAGCTTGCCTTCAAACCAAAATAGGCAATCATATGTTGTTTAACAATTGACGTAAAACAGAAGTGGTAAGAACAAAATTCTCTTCCACAGCCGCGTGGGAGTTTTCCGATGAAGCAGCGTCATATATGAACGGTGTTCACTTTGATCAACCAAAGAAAAGTAAGAGGAAGAAAGAAGAGAATATTATTGAGGCACAATTAATCAGAACAAAGCTTAAAGGAAAATTACATATAAAAAGTCTTTATATAATAAACTAAGCTAGGGCAACATAAAAAAAAAACAATGAATAAACTACCCCTAAGTCTAAATTAGTCTAATTCTATCTCTATTCATTCCATTTGAAGAAAGGAAGGATCCCAAAGAATCGATCTTTTTTTTTAGTTGTTGAATCTCTCTTTGATTGATCAATGTGTGATAGTCTGAATCCTCATTACTAATGGAATCCAAACAATCTCTGGATTGATCAGAAGATCCTTTCAATTGGCTAGAATCCGTTACTTGAACAAAACTAGATCTTGTGGAATCATATTGAATATATACATTTGATACCTTGCTAAAAAATCGATCCTTGTTTACCTTTTCCAATCACACATTGTCTAACCAAATCAAATTCTCCCTTTATATGTTCATCAAAAAAACTGATTGGGGAGGATTATTCCCCCAACTAACGAAGAGATCTTGGCAGAATTGCCACATATGAAATTGAGTACAATTTTGCAAAGAAATAGCTCACATGGGTGTGCTATAAAAGTAGGAGAAGAACAGAACTAAATGGATCAATTCCTTTGATCGGTCATTTCAAGCTTCCAGTTCTTTTGGATTGCTAACGTAGTTCGATGACGCCGATGGAAGGAACCATAGGAAATTCATCCAACTTCGATCCTCTAAAGGCAAGTGCGTAGGCTATAGAATCCCAAATATAGCGCCTTCGGCTCTAAACTACTAATGTGCTTATTTGGTCTATCAGCTACTCAACCATCTACTGACCTAATTGGGAGCTTTTCAGTCAAGGTCGTCGAATTTAGAGGTCCTTTCTTTCGCAAGGGTCCAAATCATTCCATTAGGGAGAAAGCAAGAATGATTCATACATAGATGAATAGTACCATTAAATCATGTCTATCAATGCAATAGCTTAGAAGCAACCTATGTGGTTTTACACCAAATGGCTCCTAAAGCTAACTACTAGCAAGAACTATGCTTATTTTAGGGCTCCTAAAGTTATGGAATTGCTCTGCTTCTAAGCTACTATATTTAGCTATCTAGGATCTGCAATTCTTTTATATTAAATACCTTCCTAAGCATGAAACTTTCTCCTCTCTTGAAGCTATTGTCCTATAAGGGATTGTAAGGAAGGAAAGTAAAGCTAAAGATCCGCAATTCAAAATGAAGTGACTCTTACAATCTCTTATAATGGAGCTTTCTTCATTTCTCCTGCTTTTCTTTAGCTCTAGTTGTAGGTTATGATTGGTGCTAGCAAGCAGTACCACAAGCGCCCCACCCCCCTTTTTTCCCTCTAAAGCCCTTCGCGCTAGTTATTTTATCACTTCTAATCAGACCTGGCTGAACTAATTGGGAACGACATAGATCAAAGGGTCGTTCATTAGTCCTACTAGTAAAGCACAAGAAAAAGAGGGATTGATTTCGATCTTGCTTTTAGTTGTAAGGCTTGATTTTGACTTATAGGGCGCTTAAGCTTAGCTAATCAAACAAGTGAGCCTGTTGTTATAGAAGAAGCTACTCTTGGCCTTTTGCTTGGCACTAGGAAGAGAAAAGAAAGATCTTAGGGCTAGGCGTTAGGCCCTTTAGTACAATTAAGAGATCATATTTCACTTCAAGAACTATTTTTTTTTTATCCAGTCTTCAAGAACTAGTTCAAATACCCCTCATCAAGCGGAAGAAATGCTTGCTCTCGGCTTTATGTTAGCAAGTTGCCATTGGACTTGGCTAGTAAGCCAGAAATACATCAAGTACCTGTTCTTTAGTTTTCAAAGAAAATGCCCACATTTTTCTAGAGTGATCATCAATAAAAATCACATAATATAATGCGCCACCAAGAGATTTCGCTTTCATAAAGCAAACATGAATATGAACTAAATCCAAAATATTATCTTTTATAGAGGGAGGAGAATTAACAAATGAAATTCTATTTTATTTTTCAATATGACAATGAGTGCAAGACTGTAGTAGCGTACCATTAATGTCAGTACGAGTTGCTCCTTATCAAGAATCTAAATTCCCTCTCAGACACGTGACCTATTCCCTTATGTCATGGCTCTGTGGAAGAATCCTACTCAACTAAGTTCATATTACCCTTGATTACGTTTACCTTTGTCTTGTAGAAAGTGTTGATCTTCTTTCGCTCGACTGAGATTAGAGAACCCTTGTTAAGTTTCCATTTTTAGTCACCTAGGTGATTATGATAGCCTTCATTATCAATTTTTTCAATGGATATCAAGTTGAAGAGCAATTTTGGAACATGCCTGACATCCTTGAGAAGCAATTTACACCCAATGCTGGTTTCTAGCAATATATCTCCAATGCCCGTAATCTTGCTCTTTGTTTTGTTTTCCATCTTAGCCTAACCAATATACCATTGGAATGGGAAGAGAATAAATCTTTGCGTGGAGTAATGTAAAAGTAAGTTGCAGTATCAATTTAGAGTCTTGACATGTGAGATTAGCGTAGGCATCATCACAAACAATAATTACATCAACCTCATATGCAATTGCTGCAGTATTATTTTTATTTTTCTTTTCTTCCTTTTTTTGAGATTGCTCTCGTTTCCACTTTTTGCACTCTCTCTTATAGTTTCCGAGTTTTCCATAATGAAAACACTTTATCCCCTTTCTAGACTGCTCAATTTTTGATTTGGATCTTCTTCTTAACTTGTCACAATTGCCTTTATCGTAATTTCTAGTTTTACTACTTTCTCGATCTTCTATAACAAGTGCTTTTGAATAAGAAGAAATATCATGTTATTTGTATCTGACCTCTTCATTAAACATACTATCTTTCACCCTATTGATATTGATCACACCATTAGGAGCCCAGTTACAGAGTGACATAACTAGGGTTTCTTAGCTATCTGGTAAGGAACTTAATAGAAGTAATGCTTGCACCTCATCATTGAGCACAAGCTTCATGGTGGACAGCTCATTCAACAATTTTTGAAAATTATTCAAATGTTCTGCAATATGATGTCCATCATTATACTTCAAGTTCACAAGCCTTCGGATCATAAAGGCTTTATTTTGTGCAATCTTGTGCTCGTAGAGACTCTCTTGTGTTTGCCAAATTTGGTAAGCTTCAATTTCTTTAGCTACATGATGAAAGGCACTTGGATCTATCCAATGTCTAATATGTCCGACTGCTTGCACCATTCTTCCTCGATTCTTGTCAACAATGGTTTGATGCTCTTCAATTCAATAGGCTCAAACAAATATTTCCAATACAAGATATAATTTATCTTAGTCTTCTAAATGGAGTAATTTGATGTCGTTAATTTAATCATGGTACGTGAACATTCCTCCATTTAATTTGTACAAAAAAAATCCACACAATCTGTTCAAGCAACATGCGCTCTGATACCATTTTGATAAGATGAACTCAGAAAAATAGGATAATTAATTTTCTACTCCTATTTATGCAAATTAAATAAGAGTTGTACCAGACTAAATCAAAAATTTTGTGGTTACCCTAAGCCCGGGATACGTCTACTAACTTCGATCTCAATTTTTCACTATATCAAAATAATAGATTTACAACAATTCTCCCCAAAATAATTTTCATCAAAATATCAAATATTCACCACTCAAAAATGGGTATTAACAAAAGTAACGAGAATAGATCTCATCTAGTAAATCTTGTAAAATATCAATCTAAGAAGGCTTTCAACAAAATAATTTGATCAATGTGTTGTCCCCGCTGCTGCGAACAACATACTAAAATTTTATCAAATACGATGGACATTGAATGCCTGCCCGAATTTTGGATCGACGTGTTCTACGAGAACAATTGTTTTCTCCTGTCCTCAGTTTCGTCACCAAGCCACCGCTTATGGAAGACTAAATGTGTTCTTATTTCATGTGGTCCCAAGTGTGCCATGTTGCACCACAGCCCCTTTTTTTTTTTTTTTTTACAAAAAATTGTGAGTAAGTATCTTGTGAAGAACTTTTTTGTGAGAAAAGACCTTGAAAAAAATTGTTGTAAATAAGTACCAATGGGTTAAAATGTATTGTAGAGATATACACAACGACAATTTTTTTATTCTTCACTTTATTATAATACATTTTTCCTATTTTTATGGTGTTTGTATTTTGACAGTTTCTTTTTATATAAAGATTTGGTTTTATTGATAGGCAGTTTCCGAATTTGGAAGATATCCTTTTTTTTTTTTTTGAATTTTGAATTTTGAACGTCTAAATCATCCAAAAATGACACAAGATCTAAACAAAAGCAATGTTTGTTTTGAAGCTAAGGTCATCATCATCTTCAATGTGACATTACAGTGGCACATGACAGTGCAACACTTTCATCAATACTTTAATCACTGACAAAATGTTGTGAAATTATATCTACTTACACAATCAAAAGAGTATGCATCACTTAATGTAACATCACAAATTGGCATTCATATATATTACTTTTAATGAATTGTAGTGTTTCATCATAGTATAACAATATAAAGTGACACTAGTTTTAGCTAACTAATGGAGAGATTTTATACTATAATTTATAGTTAAATAGAGGGAAAAGGAATTCTAGATAGGGTCAATTATAAACAAACGTAAGGAAGATAAATTATAGCTATGTGAGAAAGATTTTTGGACAAGGAAATTAAAACTATGTGAGAGAGATTTTAGGAAATAGAAAGAAGATGTTGTTTAAAATTCAAATTCATTGTCTCACTAAAATAAGAAACTCTTAATTCATTTTTAGAGGACTGTGATTTGTGTATGTTTGAAAACTGAAGAAATTCGAGGAGTTTTGTTCAAATTTTGAAAAATTTAGTTTTTGGGTCTTGATTAGTGGCCATATTTTGTGAAGATGGTGAATAAAATATAGTGGTTCCAAAGACAGACAAACATCTGTTTAGTTACCTCTGTGAGTGTTTTTGGGACCCAAAAAAAAAAACAAAAGAGGACTTCTCCCCAAAATATTTTAACCGAAGG
This sequence comes from Ilex paraguariensis, assembly GCA_963454935.2. Lineage (NCBI taxonomy): Eukaryota > Viridiplantae > Streptophyta > Magnoliopsida > Aquifoliales > Aquifoliaceae > Ilex > Ilex paraguariensis. The sequence goes on along the minus strand of CAUOFW020005093.1, from coordinate 4,122 downwards.
AATTTTTTGCAAACAAATCCTATATAGAGTATTGGCCTACAATAAAAACCCTTTTTTTATTTGCTTTTACTAAACTAAAGGGTTTGGACTCTTCATTAGTTGGGCTAGACCCAACTCAACACTCTAAAGTCAACGTTGGCCTAGTTCACAAACCTCTTCTCAAGGCCATCAATATTAGATTATGGATATAATCTCATTATACTTTTAATCCTCAGAATGGTTAAAAAACTTTCTTAATCTCTCACGCATATTTGCATACACCGATCTCCTATTCAAACTATTTGAGGCAAAGGAAAATGATATTTAGACTTAAAAAATTGACATAATTTGCTGACCTAATAATGTGACTTCATTGAAACCATTGGATAAATAACAAGTTTCAATGTTTGATGGAGCTCACAGTAAATTTAAAAGTTATAGTGAATTAGGTCCCAATAGCATTGCTCTTGAGGCAAAACCATGGTACCATCACGTGATTTTTGTGGTTCAAAATAAAAATGTGGTGAAGTGGTTGAATCCGGACCTTTAGGTCGGTCGAACTGGCTAATGACTCCTTTCATGCACCAAGAGGTGCAATGTTCAAATCCTGTATCACCATGTAATAACTTGACCAAAAAAAAAGAGGCTAAAGCCTTTGTTTGATGTAATGCAATGGGGAGGATGACTTGCATGGGTGATTGATGCTACTTGTTGGCAGCGTTGTAAAATTACAAATTAGATATCCACAAGGACTAATTTGGTATAGTACATCATAAAAACAAGCATATATACTGAATTAGAAGTGATGATCTTCAAGCTATTGTTGATAGTTTATTTTTGGTTCATGTTTGCGTTGGCTTCGTTTTCTTCCCTTCTCTTTACACTACGTTCCCGCACCATCTCCATAATTTTGGTCACCCTAAGGTGTAAAATCATTAATCTATTGCTCTATATTATAAGAATATTTAACTTGTTATGAGTCGTTCGTAATACACTTACATTGTGTTTGGTACATGATATTGTTTTTATATGAAAATGGAATGAACGTAGAAATAAAATAAAATATACATTATCATTCCAATATTTAATAACAACTAGGTTTAAATGCTGGAATATAATTAAAAATTCACTCAAATATTTGAATAATCCCTAGACTCAAACCCAGACCTAGACTTGATCTTTGACCCTAGACTTAGACCCGACCCCAGACACGAGCCCAGACCTGAACCTGGACCTGGACTTTAACCAGACCCCGAACCAGTCCCGACATGGACTTGAGCCCAAGTGGTGGTGGTGGTTGAACTGAAAAATACCACAAAATATTAAGAAATGACAACTTTCATTCTCATGTTTCATTATTACCAACCAAACGCAACGTGATGTTATAAATGTGTGTTTTGTGAAAACAAAATGAATTATAATCCAATTAGTTCTATCAACTAGAAATAGGGGATTGATACAAACCAAAATTTGGCTAAGCCTCAACATTTAGTTCATGAACCATGACCGACCACGCTCGATTCTTTCAAACCAAACACCACATGACAACTCGATAGTCCTTGTGGTAGGTAGGTCTGTGGGCCGTATTGTTGCCCGTCAGCCCGCAAAAAAGGGTCTGATTATAGGCCTATAAAAAAATAATTTGAAAATGGGTTGAATCTAAAAAAAATTAGGAGAATTTAAAAGCCAGTACAATTTTTTAAATTTATTTGGGCAAAAGTACAAGTCAAAAACTTATTTGAGATAAAGTGCATATTATTTAAAAATGTCACTATTACCATCGGTAAACAACAAATGGATGAAAACCCTTTTTTTTTGTGGCTACAATCAAGTAATGGGAGGTAAAATTAGGGCATATTTTTTTAATAATTTCTCTCTCTCAACCCCTATTTTCTTTTATTTTATTTATATTAATACTACAACAACACAATTACATTAATCAGTTACAATTGTCATAGAATACACAGAACAGTTATTCATGCGTTATAATAAATCAAACAGTTACACAAAATTATGACATCAACTCAATTTGTCATTCAGTTGTTTACATAAACTAAATAGTTACATCATTTAGTATTGTAGCATCATTACACCATCATACCTTAACAATTGCATAAGACTGTGATTGTTACACCCATTAAAAAATAGTTACACCCATTAAAAAAACAGTTACACTTATTAAAAAATAGTTACATCCATTAAAAAATAGTTACACACATTAAACAACTGTTCCACCCATTAAAAAAAACAAATAAGTTCTTTTTTTCCTATATCCCAACAACGAACAATACATAATATCTAACAAAACATTTTGACAGATTCTCTTTTTTTTTTTGGGGGGGGGGAAAAAAATTCAGGGTTTGATCAATCATTATAGTAAAAAAACTTTATTTCTTTCGGTCAGATGACGTGGAAGCAAGGTTGGTGGCATGTGACGAATATATATATATGTGTGTGTGTGTGTGTGTGTGTGTGTGTGTGTGTAAAGTGAAACAAACTGATATATATATATATTTCACTTATATTTTGCACTCATATTCCTTCATCTTTATTTTCTAGCACGAAATACCTCTGTTTTTACTTTCTCTTGCTCTCTATAAACTCCTATTTTACCTCTCATTGTTATTGTTAATCTTTACATATTTGTTTTCTCAAATAATTGTCAATAATTAATGCATAAATTAAGGAAGGGTGTTTAAGTAAAAAAGATTTTAATTCATTATGAATTTTGTATTAAACACAAAAAGTTTTATAAAAATTGTACTTAATAGAATAAATAACTTATTCATACACTTTTACTCAAATAAGTCTAAAAAATTATATCCACACCCAAAAAAACCCAATAAATTAAGAAAAAGATAAGCATATTAAAGTTGGTTTGTTGGGCAAGTGCGTGCCGTATTTTTCTAGATGGTGTAGCTCAATACGACCTATTGTTCAATTAAGAGCCCGGTACGCCAACTGGGCCAAGTGGGCCTGACCTAATGTTGACTCTTAGATATAAAGTTTTTTTACAAAGTGATTGTTTTGGATTTGGGCCAATTGTATCTTGCACCCTGAATGATTTAAGAATTCTCGTTTTGCACTCTTAAAGATTAAATTTCTTATATCACACACTGTATTAAAAATGTTGCAATGTGGTTATTCTGTTGCTCATTTCGTCAACATTAGTAGAATAATTTTTGATTGAATAAGTAACAGAAGTTAACAGAAGAGCCAGTTTGCAACACTTTTAATTAGACGTAGATAACAGAAATATGTGAGATTTGGTTTTCACTTAGCTTATAAATATTGTATGAACATCCACATTTTTTTTCATTAGTTATTTCATAAATATTTGAGATTTGGTTTCTCACTTTGTTTAAACCTTGCCAACTTTATTTTTTGTTCTGTAACCTCTATCAAGTATAGACTTGGTATGAATAGCAAGAAAACTAGGATCCAACCAAGATCATGAAAAGCTCACTTCCATGCTTTTTTTTTTTTGGGTTTGGAGCCAGGATTTGCAGGAGAGTTATGTCAGAGAGACACTGACCAGTGGTTTTTCTTTGTCCCTCGGCAAGAGAGAGAAGCCCATGGAGGAAGGCCTAATCGGCTCACGACTACCGGATATTGGAAAGCCACTGGTTCTCTGGGCTATGTATACTCGAATAATGGAATAATTGGAGTGAAGAGAACCATGGTTTTCTGCAGAGGAAGAGTTCCAGGCGGAAGAAAGACTGAGTGGAAGATGAATGAGTGTAGAGCCATTGAAGCAGAAGCTTCTTCATCAAGTAATGCAACTCCACCAAAGGTAAAATATATATAGTTGATTTGGGACAGTGGAAGTGTTTAAAACACTAGCTATCTATTTTACAGTTTAAGTGTAAATTTTAGATGGTGATAGCAAAATCTCATTCAGGATATCTTCTATCTATTTAATCTTATTACTTTCTCATATCATGTAGTTAAGGTAAGAAATCAGTTTGTGTGAGTCTACTTAAAATCGACAAGCTTACCAGCATGCAGCAGACCACAACCCATCAGAAGTAGTGAGAAGTGAACAGTTTCACCAACCTCGTCATGGTAATGAGGCAACATCTCATCAATACCAGCAATTGACAGAGATCAAAATAATCCCACCAAATCATAACGCGTCGTCGG
>CAUOFW020005092.1:459468-513066 GCA_963454935.2 Ilex paraguariensis | reverse complement strand
AGAAACTCCTTTACAAAGTGGAGTTGAAAACTCCTTTAAGAAATGGAGTTGAGAACTTCTTTGATTCATGAATTTTTGAAGAGCCAAAGGCTCTTAACTGCTGTAAACTTTCTTAGGAGTTAGAAACTACATTACTATTTGAAAATGGTCTTTGAAAGACCGAAAGTCGCTGCAATTTTTTTTATTTCTAATAGATGTTTAGAGACTTCTTTTAATAGTAGGAGAAACATGTCATTAAATTAGAAAATTTTTAAGAGTTCGAAACTCGCAAAAGAGTGAAACACTCTTGTAATTGGTAGAATCTCAAACTCAAGAGGTTGAAAATTAAGACTCGAAGACTCTTGTTAATCCTTCCACTATTCTTGAATTTTTCCATTCTTTCTGCCATTGATTTTTTGCAACATTGTTCCTTTTTTTTTTGTTACGGGGAACTCAATTAGAGTCAATGACTCTGTTTTCCAATTTTGGTGGGTAGCTTTCTTGAGAGTAGTTGGAGTATCGCAATAAATAGCCTATGATAGAGGCTGATTTTTGGTGACATTCATGTTTCATGCCATTGGAATTTTCTAAGAAGAGGCTCGTAGTAATTTGGCTTGGACACATTCTGCATTGTCCAGATTTTGGGAGTAGAAAACTCGATGTAAACAACACCTTTGGAGTGACCGAAAATTGCCGCCACGCTCGAAGAATTTTTGCTTGGACATAGAGATTCTTGCGAGAAGAGTATCATCCAATCTTTATGACTCTAAAACTCCAGTAGAGTTGTAATTGGAATGACTCAAAATCGGTGCAATAGTTTCGGATTGCTTTGGATTTATACCTATTTGCTGTAATCAAAATTTCAAGACATTAGATCAAAGAGAAAGGGAGAGTAAACATCATATTTACCTGATCAAATTTTTTTTCTGATATATAAGTGCTTTGTTTTTCTTCCAAACTCTCTCTTTGTACCTTTTATTATTTTCTTCCTCCTTTGATAACCGTCTAAAATTCTACCCAGATCTCCTCCCTCTACTGACACTTTCTCTTTTTCCTTTGCTTTTTTTAACTGTCTCAACTCTCCCTTCGGATCTCTTTCCTCCCCCCTTTTTCTTGTTATTCTCCATATATTTATAGGAGAATTNTTTAACTGTCTCAACTCTCCTTTCAGATCTCTTTCCTCCCCCCTTTTTCTTGTTATTCTCCATATATTTATAGGAGAATTCTTTAGCAGTTTCTATTGCATGTAATGGTGCAGCTAGCCTTTCATGAAGTTGTCAGTAGATCCCACTTCCCTTTCTAATGGCAAGCTTTGAGTTGGTGGGTCTCCCATTAACTCCACATTCTTTGATGAACAAATAAGAAACTAACCATTGTGGAGTAAAACCGCCATTGGTAGGAGACTAGCACGCATTTGGCACAAGTCTTAAATGGACTTCACAATTTGGCTCATTATTTTATCTTATTTTTAGCATGTGGGGCAGCTGGTCTTTATTCAAACTTCCAGCACACAAGTCCCTTTTTTTAGTTGTGTATAATAGCATAATCACATTTTAGAGATAGTAATCAGACCCATGTCTTTGGTTTAGTCAACTAACTCTAAAATTAATTGTGGGTATATGTAAAATTTTGTAATATAACGAACGTGCTTGAGATCTTTTTAAATAATTTGGGTTGTGAACCTTACTCAAAATTTTTCACCGAATAACGGATTTATTTATTTTTACCGTTTAACAACCCTGTAGGAGGAGCCCCACTCCCTCCAATAATAGAGGAGTAACAACTCATCCCTTCTAGGCGTCAGGCAGCCCCTCACTATGGGCCCCTTCACCAGAATGCCCCAAGGGCACACAAGGGTGCCCCTCGCCCAACAATCCCTCCTCAACTCGCAGGGAGCTCACGTGTTCCCCCCTCCATACGTTTCTGCGCAGAAGGATGAAGACGAAGGAGAGAGCCAATATGNACAATCCCTCCTCAACTCGCAGGGAGCTCACGTGTTCCCCCCTCCATACGTTTCTGCGCAGAAGGATGAAGACGAAGGAGAGAGCCAATATGACGATCATGGAAGCCAGTACCACCACCCCATTGAGGATATCCCCAATCAATGGGACGAGAATATCAGAGAGGTGCAAAACCAACTTGGTGATGCCATCAAGGCACAGACGCCTGAGACTGTGGATTACCTGGTAAGACGTACTGATATACTTTTTGTTGCGGGTATAGTCAATTATCCTTTACCCTCAAAGTTCAAGATTTCCACCATTGAGATCTTCGACGTTACCAAAGACCCCCTCGACCATGTTGACATATACAAATCTCTTATGCAACTCCATAACGTGCTTGAGGAGATTATATGGAGAGCCTTCCCTACCACCTTGAAGGGGTTTACTTGCCAATGGTTCGCAAAAATCAATCCCTCTTCTATCCACTCCTTTGTGGAGTTGAGTAGATCTTTTATCTCCCACTTTATTAGGGGCACCGACATCAGAAGCCAGTCATTCACTTGCTCATCATCAAGCAGGACAGGGATGAAAGCCTTAGAGACTACCTCGCTCATTTCAATGAGGAGGCTCTCCAAATTGAGAAGTCAGACGATAAGGTAGCCCTGACCGTCTTTATTGCTGGCCTTCGCTAATCTAGTTTCATGTTCTCCATCCTTAAGAAGCTGCCCTTCAGCATGCCCGAGCTGCTGTCTAGGGCACAAAAATACATTATTGTGCACAAAAATACATGAACGCCGAGGATGTCATCAAGGCCATACGAGATGAGTCTTCCCATGGGGGCGTAAAGAGGAAGGACACCCGTGAGGATAAGCGAAAAGTAGAGAACAAAAGGGGTAGGACAGAGAGAATCTCTACCAAGGACCGCCTTGGTCTCCCCGCTTTGGTCTTCCGTCTCTGAGAGAGCGGCAAGACTTTATACCACTCAATGCTTATGTGGAGCATATCTTGTTCCAAATTCAGGATGTTCCTACAGTACGTTGGCCAGAGAAGATAAAAACTAGCCCGAACCATAGGAGCTCGAACAAGTACTGCCTTTTCTACTGTGACCACGGCCATGACATTGATGACTACTTTGATCTCAAAAGACAGATCGAGGAGTTCATACAACGTGACCAGTTAAGGTAGTACGTTGTTGGTAGAGGACAAGCCCCGCCACCTGACGGGAACTAGGACGATAGAGAACGCTAACAACCTTTCAAAAAAATCCAGACAATCTCTTGAAGGCTACCTCCAACTTCACTAAGAAAGTCTAGGTCCACCTATGGGGCATCGAACACTTAAAGATTTTATCTATCATTTATTGTTTCAGTTAATTTATTTTGTTATTTATTATTTTATGAAATAAAATTCTGTGAAGATTATTGTGTTCAGAATTATTTTGTTTTCCTAAAATTTACAAATAGCTTACAAAAGTCAGAACATGACCTAAAAACAAGGCAGACAAAAAGATAAAAGTCGTCATCAAGGCTCTTTCCGTCATCGTCTACCTCTGGTGCCTCATATGGGACAAAGCCAAAATCAAGTGACTTCCTAACCGCTTCCTTGTGTTATCCAAGACACCGTTCGAGAGTCCCGAGACCTCGCCCAAGCCAGTGCCTAGACAAGTATACTCCAGGCCAGCACCTAGATTGGCTGTCACCCACCTTCTACACACCACCTAAGAAGGACCTCCCTGCTCTTGGCACCAACACCCCATCGACGTCTGTGCCCAACGACGCCCAGTGCCCCTCGACGACCGCGCCTAGCCTCTGGCGCCTAGAGCCCCTCGGCATCAACGTCCAACCTCAGGCGCCCGGCACCTCAAGCGCATAGCTCTTTAATGCCCTCCGCATCTATGCTACGCCAGCCATCTCACGAGACTATTAGTAGCTCAGCCTTAGTTCCTGCGGCCCTCTCGCGGGACGTTTACAGCTATGACTCTACTCTCACGTAAGTAGTCACATAGCATGCCTCTACCACAGTAGCCATTACCCGAGATTATACGTAGCTCGACCTTAGCTCTTGCGGCCCTCTCACAGGACGTTTGTAGTTATGACTCTGCTCTCGCACAAGTAATTTCTTTACAAGTCTTTGCCACGACAGCCATTTCCCGAGACTATACGTATCTCAGCCTCAGCTCATGCGGCCTTTTCACGGGACATCCATAACTCTGACTTTGCTTTCATGCAAACAATCTGTCTCTCTCTCTTTAGGAGAACATTATTTTTGCCAGACATACTTTTGAAGCTCAGGTTGTCTGCAACCCGCGGGACTATATTAGATTGACCCCCAACCACAACTAGAAGCAAGACAGCTATGTGGAGCTACAGTCCCTATTGCAAGACCACACTGGAGTCTCAACTCCTACAACAATACAAGGGCTAGCTCTAGTATACACCGAAGTCCCAGTTTAGGAAAGAGTGGGGGCACCATAGGGTCCCATCTCCCAAGAGGTAACCTAACCATCAGACCTTGACTGAGAAGTACTAGGGGCATCAAACCTCTCCCTCTTGAAAGGAGAAAAAGACACCACCCTAAAAGCATAAAAAGTCTCCACCATCGCTTTATCAATAGGGTGCCTATAATTAGAGACAAGGTCAGTTAGTGACCAAGTACCAAAGAGGCGCCGCCCACAACAAGACTCAAGGCGTCCCCCAAACATAATAGCACCCAAGGCCTCCTAACATTGCCCAAGGCGCTTGCCTAACCCCCTGGCGTTGCCCAAGGCGCTCTGCCAACCTTTTGGCATCGCCCAAGGTGCCCTACCAACCTCTTAGCGTAGCCCAAGATGCCTGCCCAACCTCCATCTGGCGCCCACGGTAACCTTCACCTTCAATTTCACTAATTTGTTCTTAAAACTCAAATTCAAGGAGACAGAAGTATTTTTTGGGAAAATATATTGACCAAACTGCCTTTGACAATTTGTATATCGTAGATCTCAAAAAAATATCCAAATTCAAAAAAATATTCTCCTCAAACGGACAATCGAGTACAAAGTTATGGTCATTCAAAGTTTACCAGTATTTTATGATTTTCTAATACTTCTGCTCCAAGGTGTTGCTGACATCCGTAGGGTCCGTTTCAAGGACCCAGCACCTGCAAGTCATCGTCTAGCAACCTGATGGTCCCGCCCAGAGGCCTGTTGTTGCCGCCAAATTCACTATGGGCATCACCTTGGATTGTTGTAGCATTGAGGATCGTGCCATGGCAATGGGCATGCCCCTTTCATTGCTCAGCCAGCTTGCTCCAATGCCTTGTGTTCGGTCTCCATCATCAAAATCCTTAGAAACTCTAGAGTCACTCACACCAATGGAAGCTATATCGTGGGGAACAAGAAAACCTCTACTCATCTAAGTGAGGAAGAAGCTCATGCCCTCAACCTCTTTCTCTCGCAAAAAGTCAAATGCTTGGGGTATGAGGGGCAAATGATGAGTCCAAAATCAACTGGGCCAGACCCAATAAAACAAGGGGTCCAAATCAACCGAGCTAGGCCCAAAGGGAGACCAAGACATCAGCGCTCGAATAAGACCCCAAGGGGGCCACCCCTAGGGGATCCCTGCTCTCCTTTGTTCCATGCTCTTTCTCCTCCGCACTGCCTCTATGGTATCCTTCCTCACTTTACCACTCCGACTCAAGTCCAACTCAGCTCACTCCAACTCAAGTCCAATCTAGCTTAAGATTGTCCTCCGATGGAATAAGAGCACGAGAGAAAGAACATTGGGATATGCATGGAGATCTAATCCTACATTAATTATACTTACCAAAATAGTAGAAACCCTCTCACTCACGTCTTCGCCTCACCATACCTATATAATGTAAGCCCTTTCCCCATAAAGGGCATGACCTTACGACCTTGACATCTCTACAACCTTGAGATCTCTACACATACTATATCTCCCTACACACATTGCTCCTTTCTCCCAAGGCATTGTAATTCACCCAGAGTACATTCTCTCGGCTAAATTATTCATCAATAAAGATCTCCAACCACCGTTGTCATTCTCAAGAGTGGAGTAGGTCACCCGGAGTGAACCATTATAAATCTTTGTGTTGCCTTAATATTTACTGCTTTGCCATTGGTTGCTTATTTATTGTTCATTAATTACACCCATTCATATACTTGACTGTTGATCTTGCATAATACCAATTTGTGCATCATCATCTTCTTTTTGTTAGAATCATATTTTATTGTGTTTGGAAGCATGAGTGTTGATTGAGCAGAACTTGGTGAACTTGAGTATATTTACATTCAACTTAATTTGATTGGTCAAGCCTAGAATATACCTAAAGTGCGATTTAGTAATGCTCCGTTTGATACAATGAAAAATAGAAGGATGAAANCTTAGAATATACCTAAAGTGTGATTTAGTAATGCTCCGTTTGATACAATGAAAAAATAGAAGGATAGGTAAAATATCGTATTTGGTAAGGAAGAAAAATAGGAAAGATGAAAAAAGTAGATGAATGGGCATTCCTTCCAACTCACCAAAATCAATCCTTTCAAAATCAAAAGAAAAGTAGATGAAAAATTAATTATTTGTGTTCAAATGTATCTTATTTGTCTATATATAATTTAATATATAAATATGTATACATTAATTTCATATATAAATACAATGATAAAATATGTATTTATATTTTTTTAAAATTAAAAATTAAAAATTAAAAAAAATAAAAATAAAAATATTTTTTCCATCTTACCAAGCACAAAAAAAAATTAATTATTTTTATTTTCCATCAATCCTACTAAATACAAATGAAAGAAAATATATCATTCATATTTTTCTTCTTTGGAGGATAAAACGTTTATCCCTGATACTTTTCATTCTTCCTACCAAACGGAGAATAAAAGTTTGAAAGAATTGGAAAAGTGGCTACTTGGAAACAAGTTGAGTAACATTCTTCTTTTCGATATACGGTGTTAAGCAATAACATTTTAATTATTCATGAACAAGAACTTATTCAAGTTGAGCCTAGTCGAGGTTTCGAGTGAGGTGTGCCAACCGACAAGGCCTTGAATCTCCAAATCCCGACCGACAAGGACTTGATTCTTCAAATGCCAACTGGCTGTGCCAACCGACAACAATGCCAAAAGGTCTTTCCCATTAACTTTGATATTTTGTGCCTCCCAATTGCCCCCATGCCTCTTTTAATTGATAAAATTAATTGAGGCATGTGTTTTGAAGAGTTTGGACTTTGTGGGTCTGTATTGTCTATGAAGGCTTTAAGTTTCTTTTCTCTCTTCTCCTCTTTTCTTACTTCCCTTTGTGTTTCTTCACTTGATTCATAGGTTGGATCTTGGCTAATAAAAGAAATGGAGAGGCATTCATTGTTGGTTGTATATGAGACTTACTTTGCTCATAAACTAGTCGAGTGATAAGAGTTGTTCGATAGTCAGGCCAAGTCTTGATAGGGTCAAGGTAGATATACTTGAGAAACAACTTAAGGATTCCAAAGTGACGAATGCCTTCTTGAAGAAGAAGGTTACTGAGGTAGAGATTCGAGCTAGCGAGCTTCAAGAGAAACTTGCTAAGGATAAGAGGGAAAATGCTGAGCAAGTGAAGAATATTGTCTACGATCGTTACTCCAAGATCTTTGGACAAAGTCAAGAAAAAATATACAAGAAAGAAGAAAAAGTCCTTTAGAGATGGTTGGTGAGGAGCTCTTAGGCAGCCGGGATTGATGGGTCATATTCAGTTTGGGAGGACATTTTATGACCTAAAAGAAACTTCCAGATTCCTTGGTGGTGGTGATTCGAGTCTTCTAACACATGTGTCTCTTGTTCTGACTGAAAGGAAGGGTCCCCTCAAGTTGAGGGGTTGATGCTCGGAGGTAACAAATTCTTAAGAAAGGCTAAGTAGCTTACTGAGCAATTGTAGAAGTTGTTGGCCGTCTGTCGAAGATTGAGTAATTTAAAGGGAAACCTTAGATGTTGCATAGAGACGAAGTAGCCTAGGTCAGTCGTGGAGGCTACATGGAGACCAAGTAGTCTTGAAGGGCAACTTTAGGGGTTTGCTTAAGGTGCAACCACATAGATTAGCTAGAGGTGAAAGAGCCTGAAGGTACAACCACGGAGGTTGGCTTAAGGCGAAGGAGCCTTGAGGTGCAACCACAAAGGCTGACTTGAGGTGTAACTACGGAGGTTGGCTTCAGGTGCAACCACAAAGGTTGGATTCAAGTGCAACCATAGAGGTTAACTTGCAATACAACCAAGGAAGTTGGTTGAGGTGCAATCATAGAGATTGGCTTGAGGTACAACCACAGAGCTTAGCTTGAGGTACAACCACAGAGGTTGACTTGCGGTGCAACCAAGGAGATTGGCTTGAGATGCAACTGCAGATGCTGCAATAATCACAAATAGAGGAACACTTAGAGTTGCGAAAAACAAACATCTCTTTATTAATCAACGAGAATGAGAAACAAATGTCTTTGAAGACTTATTAAAATTAGAAGACGTTGTTGACTAAGCTAAAAATAAAACTTAGTTATCCGGTTGGTCATCTGATTGGATTTGTTGTTCTTCCTACTCATTTGGTAGTCTTGAGTGCCCAACAATTCTTTGTCCAATGGCCTTTTTCCTTGTGATAAGAACAATGAAGAATTTGGTTCCTCTTTAATGGATCTCGTATTATCTTAGGTGGCCACCTAAAATGCTCCTTATATTTGATTTGGTTCAGGACTTGATAGATAGGTTCCTTGAAAACAGTGTTGGCTCATTGGTACGAGTCTCTCAATCCCATGGATGACCTGTCTCTCCTTGATGGGTTGGGAGTGTTGTCTTTCTCCATCTGATTCTTCTTTGGCAGTTGGTTGACTGGTCCCTTGTCGTCCTCCACCTTCACGTACCTCTTGATATACTCCTACAAGTGTGACATCATCATTCAATAAGAACATAACAAGTGAGTGAGTAGATCGCACATATTTTAAAAACCACCCCTCTATATTATTTGATAACCATATCATGTAACAATGTGGGGTTTACTTTATCTATTTTATTGTGTTTCTATTAGATGTTGACCCTTGTAACATTGATAACGTGGTATCACAATTTTACTGAATATTTGTCCCTATGTCACGTGGACTTGAGCATGAGCATATGTGTGCATGTATATGTGTCAGGGGTAGTAGTTACAGTGGTAGTGATGACGGTTAAGGGAGGAAGGTGTTGGAATGCCCTCTTTCAATTATGGGTATTGGTGATTTAATAAAAGTACTTACATAAAAATAACGTGCGTGTTGGTTGTTGTCTCTTTTCATTTGGACCTCCTCAAGGAAAGCAAATTGAAGAAGCACCTCACTATGAGATCATCCCCACATGACGATGATAACGTGATGTCACTATTGTAATAAATATCTTCTCGTAACATAGTATGACTACATGGAGCTATTTTGGTGCTAAATAGCTCTTTGGCAAAGAAACATATTTTTTTGTGTCCTGATTTTGTGTCTATAGTACCCCATAAATTCAGGACACATGTCCACACCATAAAAAGATAAATGGAAAGAGTTGACAACCTATATGGCAGTGTGATCCAACATGGTCCAACATGATTGGTACAGACAACAATGCTACGACAATATTCTAGCGTTGTGGCAGGCATCAAAACTGTGACAACACCATATTACTGCGATAGGCACCCAATGCGGCAGTAGGCACCATGATTGCAAAGGATAGAACCCATTCTCATCACATTGGAAGCACCAAAACTGCACTGCAAGGGTCAGGGCGCAACCTTGGTGTGACTCGGCTTCCCCACTGTGAACATAAGGGACAAAGCTAGGACTTTACAGCTGACGAAATTGGTATCCCCAATCTATTGGACACCATTGCTCAACTAGCTTATTGGACTAGGAGGAAGGGTTCTCACTTAGGGATTAAGTAGTATGACTCTCCTCAAGAGAGAATTGAGCAATGGGAGTAGATGAACATGATTGTCAACTTCGACTTGGGGCAGGGTCTTGAAGGTTTAGTTTGTTCAAGTAGACTTTCCAATGTCTGGTTCACTGCCCACTAAGACATACTTGACTAAGATCGAGAGAGATTCCTAAGATAACTAGAGTCATTGGTCTGGATCAACATCTGAGGCATTGGGGTATATGGATTGGTGGCTAAAGGACTGAAACTATATATTTTTTTTTTTGAACCTCGACGGTGCGAGAAAATTTTATTGATTAAAAGGTAAAAATACACGTAGCTAGGGGAGACGTATGTACCTTACCTCTCGATGCAAGCTAAATACATGAAAGTACTAAAATAAAAGAAAGCAAAGTGCATGCTAAGTACAATAAATAAGAGCAATTTAAACACCTAGACATGCTGCCTAAAATAGCAATGGCCCTGCTGATGTAGTAACGAATAACAGTAATTGAGCTAGGGCCTGAGTTAAGAGCCATAAATGGAGGACCAGCTAAGGACAGCAGCTAAGAGCAGTTGCCAGAGTAAGGTGAGAGACCAGCTGAGAAGCTGATTAGGAACGCCCCTATCCAATAAGACAGATGATCGGTCTTATCAGGTTCTGAAGCCACATGATAACCTGTTCTGTCTATTGAGAGGCCATTTGACTGATCTGGGAAATTTGAACGACATGGGGTATTCAAAGAGAGGTCTGATATCAGAGAGAATTGAAACTATATGAGTTTCCTCTATCGTAGCACATTGACAAATGTTTTGAGTCAGAGAGAGAAGAGAGGACCCTAGGTCAGAGCGCACTGGGGGCATCGTGTACATGGCTCTCTTGAGGTCATAGTCCCGCAGTGGCCTTTTGCCTCGGCTATAACACCCTCCCCTAGGGCCGTACTAGGGCTGTGTTTAGGAAAATGTCACTTCTACCTAATTAATATTGGGACATGTCGCTGATGATTAGTGGCCACTAGTATCGTCACGGTTGAGATAGTTGTGGGTTGACACAAATGTTAGAGGGTCGCAACGGGCAACCCGACATGCCCAGGCACTATGCTATACATATCTGCATTACTTNCAACGGGCAACCCGACATGCCCAGGCACTATGCTATACATATCTGCATTACTTGCCCACTGAGGAGGATGAATTTTACTACTTTGCTGGTGAGAGCATTTACTCCACCTACACTCTGCTCAACTGGTTGGTTCCTTCATTAATAGGTTACTTGAATTATTTTTATCCTATCCATTTATCTTACTCATTCCTTTCAATTATCTTTGACATAAACACGTATATCAACCTCTTTTTAACTCTCCACCTATAATGTCCACTTGTGAAAAGAACAAGTTAAGCAAACAANTCAGCCTCTTTTAACTCTCCACCTATAATGTCCACTTGTGAAAAGAACAAGTTAAGCAAACAAGCATTCATTTGCAAAACTTTGCAACACAATCGAATATCTTGAATATTATGCCCATCTAATTACATGATTTGATTGGAAATTGAGATAGATTACAACTCTGCTCGTCTGGTAAACCAGAAAGTCCAGAGGGATACCAAAATAAGACCTGTTACAGCATTATTAACTGGTTAAGCAAAACCACACAACAAACGAAAGCATACTGTCCATCCACTGTTTATGATGTTCGATGATCAATTTACCAAAAGAAGAGAGAACTGGTGGGTGGCATCACAGGGCATGCACAGAGTTCATACATGAGGAAATTGGCTAGTCAAAACTCAGCTATTTTCGTGATATCGAAATAGCAACCAGTAGGACCTCCCTCAGGTGGGAGAGCCAACATGACTGAACCTTTAGCTCCCTCTTCGACTGTCATCATTCCAGTGTGCCAATTCAGGTCTGTCTTGACATATCCAGGGTGGATGCAGTTTATGCACATGTTGGGGTATTTCTTGGCAAGAACTCTAGTGTAGGTATTGAGTGTTGCCTTTGATATGCTATAAGCTGGCACCATTTCTGGCCACCCGTTGCCTCCAAGTTTGTCTTGCTTTATATCGTGCAAGAATTTTTCCAGTATCCTACCGATTTTCGCTTCAGTTTCAGTGTCTATTTCACCAAGTTCTTTTCGTATCTGCTCACTGGGAATCCGCTGCATATATATCGATTAACCAAAATTTTGTTAGTCAATCAATCTGTTTAATACATTCATGGTTGCAGCACATAGGAACAATAATATACAGATGAATTTTTATAGAAAATACTGTCTTCTAACCCAGGACCAATATCTTGTTTCATTTCCACAGAAATGACAGATACGTTTCGGTTTCATGTCTCAAAACTGAAACAAATCAGTGATTTAATAGTTATGATGATAGATTGACGATAACACTCCTACCCTCAATTCACCCCTGAGGGAAGAGACATTCACTATCCTTGCTCCTGATCTAGAAAGCTGTAGAAGTGGAAGAAGAGCCTCTGCTACTCTCTTGCAACCATAGTAATTGGTGTCAAAACATTCTTTTGCTGATTCATATGTTATCTTTATGAAACCTTGAACCAAGTTGGCTGCCTTGCCTGAGAGCTGTATTATACAAGAATAGGCTTAGGATTATGGGTTAACTTAATTTGTAGCTGGTGTTAAAAAAAAAAAGCATGAGGGGGGTCTCTAGCAATAGCTCACCCATGATTTAGGATCTATGTTAATGGCCATTAGGGCATCCATGTCCACCGTTGCTCCAGGAGCTCCAGCATTGTTTACCTGCAGAAAATTAAGTGCTCAATTTACTTATCCATGCCTGTGAGCAATGTAGAAATTATAGTGAAAACATGTATTTAAAGATTTCTGAACTGGAATTTTGCTTTGCAATTGATTGGCTGTACTAGGACGTAATCATTAATGTTCGATTAACCTACACTTTATCTTGTATAATTTGATGCATGAAAGACATAGTTATCGTAGTATTAGTAATCGACTCGAAGAAGTGGGTTATTTCTTCGCAAAATTGTGCTTAACTTTATATCTGACAATTCCGCCAAGTTTTCTTTGTTAGTTGGGGGGAGAATCCAACAAAATAGAGTTATTGATGGAGCGTATGGAGAGAGAATTTGATTTAGTTGGACAATGTGTGTGGTTGTGTTGTTTTTATATCATAAGTTGGGAGGATGAGTAGAGATTTACAAATATGTCAAGCCTCCCAAACTGGGTTTGTATGAACTGGGCCAATGATTCTACGCTCTCCGGGTCTTGAACATCAAGCTTATGGAAGACCACGTTCGACAAACCCGATTGGCGGAGCAATGAGGTGGCTTCCATACCCTTCTTCTCATTTATGGCTGTTAACATCACCGTCACGCCTGCGTTCGCAAGCTGCCGGACGGTCTCGAGGCCGATGCCCTTGTTGGCTCCGGTGACCACTGCATACCTATAAACACAAACACCAGCAAAACTATGATGCTACTTGAAAAAATGAAATTGAAGTATTGACGAGAACGCAAACAAAGAAAGTATTGAAGAGAAGTCCTTACCTCTCCTGATCCTTCTTTCCATTGACTACCATTATTGCTTCAATGTCCTTACCGTATGAAGAGATTGTAGTTTTATAACTACAGGCTCGAATATAACTTANAAGAGAAGTCCTTACCTCTCCTGATCCTTCTTTCCATTGACTACCATTATTGCTTCAATGTCCTTACCGTATGAAGAGATTGTAGTTTTATAACTACAGGCTCGAATATAACTTAATATAAAGAGAAGGGATTTTTGCACTTTATATCCCAAAAGATGTCTTAATTTCCATTTTATACCTTGAGAGAATATTTTTCTCATTTTGCACCCTAAATATCATAAATTTGTTCTAATGTGGCATTCANTAATATAAAGAGAAGGGATTTTTGCACTTTATATCCCAAAAGATGTCTTAATTTCCACTTTATACCTCGAGAGATTATTTTTCTCATTTTGCACCCTAAATATCATAAATTTGTTCTAATGTGGCATTCGGATTAACATTTATTTTAGATTTCGTTAAAAATTGATGCATATGCCACTCAAGAATATAAATGATAAGTTTATATTTTTGTCTAAGAGCAACATACGTGAATGACATGTGCACCAAATTTTAACGGAATTTGAAACAGATGTTAGTCTGAGGGCCACATTGGAACCAATTTATGACATTTAAGGTGTAATGTAAAAAAAAAAAATTTCAGGATATAAAATAGAAATTGACACATTTTTCAGGGTACAAAATATGAAAAACCNTGAGGGCCACATTGGAACCAATTTATGACATTTAAGGTGTAATGTAAAAAAAAAAAAATTCAGGATATAAAATAAAAATTGACACATTTTTCAGGGTACAAAATATGAAAAACCTTAAATAGAAACAAAATTCATGCAACCAAATCTAAATAGTTGAGATAAAAAAAAATTAGAGTCTAAATAGGGAACAAAGTCGAACAAATTGTGGAATCATATAAAGATGACAACCATATTGTGGAACACTAACATAGAAGTCAAATTTATTTATCGTGAATATTTTAGTCTCAATGTGAATAATTTATCTTTGACCGGATAAGAAAAGAGATTAATCAAAGTGCGCATAAAGTGGTTCAAACACCCCTGAGCGTTTGAATGTATATATATATGTCAAACATTACATTAGTAACAAATCTTAATTAATAATAGGACCTATTGTCAATCTAAGGCCGAGAGTGGTTAAGTTGACAAATTGAGTTACTGCTCCTAGCAAAAACATATCTGGTGATTATTATTCAAAAGTGATATACATAATGTGCTTAAACTTGGAAAAGTATACAAAAGTTTGAAACTAACAATGCTGTTTTTTCTGTTTTTTTGAAAGATTAAATATGTAAAAAAAAAAAAAAACTTAAAAAATGGGGCAAGTAGCAGTTTGTAACCCGAAGGATTAAAAAAATTTTAATTTGCGCCCTCAAAAATCAATTATTTTAAATTGTACCATCAATTGAATTAATTAGTAGCGATGTAACCTCAACCATAACGTTCATTGCGATTTTCATCAAATTGTTAGCCACGTTAAATGCATGTCATGACTTTTATCAAATTATGGTACTTTTTCTTTTCACATGTGTCTCACGTGTCTGTCAATTCAATAAAAATCGTCATGGACGTATGATGTTTATTTCAATTTTCGTCAAATTGATAGCCACGTGAAATGAGTGTGATAACTTTTGTTAGATCATGACCCTTCCTCTTTCCACGAACATTTCACGTGACTATCAATTTGATGAAAAATCACAACGGACGTTAGGACTAAGGTCACATTATTACCAATTAATTTAATTGAGGGTGTAATTTAAAATAATTTATCTTTATGGGTGCAAATTAAATTTTTTTTAATCTTTCGAAATGCAAACTGACATTTGCCCTAAAAAATGGTTACCTATAAATGGCAAACATCTTAATTTTGATGTAAAATATCTCTCGTGTGCCGTTTCTGTTCTGTTCCCCCAAATTGTGAGGAGGAAAATGCCAAATTCAAAGTCCAAGTTTGGTCATCATGTTCTTGTAGTTTGGCCGTCCTCATATTTTGGGTTAGATAGTCAATTGAGTCACTGTGAGAATGATGCAAATGGCAAGTTGATAATCACCCCCGAATATGCTCTTACAAAGTTTTTGTTTTTT
Organism: Ilex paraguariensis; assembly: GCA_963454935.2. Lineage (NCBI taxonomy): Eukaryota > Viridiplantae > Streptophyta > Magnoliopsida > Aquifoliales > Aquifoliaceae > Ilex > Ilex paraguariensis. The sequence goes on along the minus strand of CAUOFW020005092.1, from coordinate 497,575 downwards.
GCCCTTAAGCTCCGGCTACACGATGCTAATTTGATCAAGTACAAGCATAAGTCATTGAGAATGAGTGTAATTTCTAAATTAGTGTTGTTGTTTTATGGACTTCATGGATTTTTCGACAGAAGATTGTCAGNACCTTCCTCTTTCCACGAACATTTCACGTGACTATCAATTTGATGAAAAATCACAACGGACGTTATGACTAAGGTCACATTATTACCAATTAATTTAATTGAGGGTGTAATTTAAAATAATTTATCTTTATGGGTGCAAATTAAATTTTTTTTAATCTTTCGAAATGCAAACTGACATTTGCCCTAAAAAATGGTTACCTATAAATGGCAAACATCTTAATTTTGATGTAAAATATCTCTCGTGTGCCGTTTCTGTTCTGTTCCCCCAAATTGTGAGGAGGAAAATGCCAAATTCAAAGTCCAAGTTTGGTCATCATGTTCTTGTAGTTTGGCCGTCCTCATATTTTGGGTTAGATAGTCAATTGAGTCACTGTGAGAATGATGCAAATGGCATGTTGATAATCACCCCCGAATATGCTCTTACAAAGTTTTTGTTTTTTGCCCTTAAGCTCCGGCTACACGATGCTAATTTGATCAAGTACAAGCATAAGTCATTGAGAATGAGTGTAATTTCTAAATTAGTGTTGTTGTTTTATGGACTTCATGGATTTTTCGACAGAAGATTGTCAGTGGAGGATTTGATTAAGAAACAATGGAGTTTTGATGTTGAATTTTTTACTTTTTTTTGGGAAAATTACGCTCAAATCTCTTGAAATTTATCACTTAATCACTCAAATCTCTTAATATTTGAAATATTATACACAGACTCTTTGAAATTTGTACACGCATAACACTTAGAACTTTACTATCAATATCCGTTAGTAAATTATACTCAAACTCCCTAAAATTTATAAGAGTATAATATTTAGATCCCTCAAGTTTAAAATGTTGTACTTAAACCAAAAAAATACTCCAATCAAATATAAAATACCAAATATTTTAAATTTTACAATCAAAATTCATATTCTATTATATCATTCATTGAAATAAAATCAAAAATAAAAATCTAATTTTTCTTAAAAAATCGTAATTATTATACAATTATATTATTTATTGGAATAAAACTAAAAAATCAAACCAAAGGTCTAAGTAATTCATAATAGAACATGAATTTTACAACCAAAATTCATGTTCTATCATGTCATTTATTAAAATAAAATCAAAAATAAAAATTAAATTTTTCTTAAAATATCATAATTAATATACAATTATAACCTTATTTGCTGTGTCATGAAACTTATAACCTTATTTGTATTATTCACTTCCTCTTGTATGAGTTTTAGAATCTTCCATATGCTACAAAAATACAAATTTGCAGTGGGATCAATATTAACTTCCTAAAAACATCATCATCATGTCATGAAAAAGTTTGAGAAACTTTGCTATCATTTCATTCATGTTCCATTCCTCTTGTAATGGACAATGTTCGGAAGTTAGTATCAATCAATTGATAGTGACAAAACGTATAATAAAACACTTCCAAGCCTAAGATAAGTTGAATTCTATCTTGTTGGCACATCTTGATTACCACTTTTTATAGATAATTGTGCAATACATTTTTGCAAACTTGATCATCCTTCCCTCTCTACCCCTAACATAAGTGATACTTTCTTGAATTCTCGATTACCGCACAAACGAGCACACACATATACGTATGCATTTTTCTGAAACATTTCATTGGGAAAGACATGGAAAAAAAAAGTGTCGAAGCAAAGTGGTGACAATGCTGAATGTAAATGGTATATGAAGACAAATGAAGGAAGCATACCTACAGTAACGTAAAGAACACTGAAGCCGCCGAGGATAGAGGATGTATAGATAATTTACGCGGGGAAAAGCAGGCCTACAAAGTGAAAAGCAGATGGTTATGGCCGCCTAAGTACTGAGATTAAGATGAATAAAACAATTCTATTCTCTTGGTAACTTCACCTAGAAATGGAACATGCTTGGAATAATACTGATCAGACAGCATCACCAGCAGCTGGATATGTATATTCCACTCGATTATATAAAATTGTTGGTCACAGCACTTACCCAAGATGTACATTAACTTGCAATAATCTTGTGTTTAAAGATACTATACAAATAAAAAATCGAACTGATCTTATAATATTTATATTTTAAATAACAATTTAATTTTTTAATTACGTATTTTAAAATTAAAATGAAGAGAGAGGTAAGTGTGGATTGATAAAATTGTTTGACATTGAGGATCATGCAAAAACATTAATGTTTTTGGGCAAAAAAAAAATTTGGAATAAATTTTATACCATTGGATCAAAGCAAATAAATATTAGATTAATTCTTACTGTTGTTGTACTTTTATAAGTTAAGAATTCAACTTCTTAGCTGTAATATTAAATAAATGACTATTAATTCGAACCACCTCTTAGAAATCATTCAAGAATTAATGATAACGTCTCTAATACGATTGTCTCCTATATTTTTTTTTATTCTATATGAGTAACGTTATTGGAACCTCAAAAAATCGATTTAATTTATTGACCTAATGATATATCAATTAATAAAGTTCCGATTAAAAAAATAGAGTAATTACAATCACAATAATTCTATTAAACTATATCACTGTCATATTATTAAGTTAATAAATTAAGTCAATTTGTTTAGTCTAAATAGTATTACTCATTCCATATTAACTTTTGTTGGTAAGAAGAGAATAATATGAAGCCGGGTTTTCGATTCTCAATTCAAATTCTTCTGTGAACTTAAGACAAAAGAAAAATAATTATTCCTTAGCTTAGGTATGTCAATAGATCGAATTTGAATTGGATTTTAATTGATCTAAATTTAAACTTAAAAGTCTGAACTAAATCCAATCCAATTGAAATAGCATAATTTAACAAAAATTTAATAAATTATAACTAATTTTAATTAATTTTTTAAAATAATTAGTTAATTTCTTTAATATTCATATAAAAATATATACATATTTTAGATTGGATATAGGTTATTAAATAGACATTTAATTAGACTTAAATTTATTGTTAGGCTTTTAATTTTAGGTATCATTAACTCTAATTTTATTTTCAAGTTCCCAAATAAATATTTGTACATTCAAAAAAAAAAAAAAAAAAAAATATATATATATATTGCACCATATTACTCTACAAAAAATTATGAGACTCTGCTATCTCATTTTATTTGAATTCTCCATAACTTTGAATTAAATTTTTTTAAGATAATCTTAATCTTAAAATAATCATTCACATAGTGTGTTGTTTTGCTAGTTGTTTTCGACCTTAAATATACCTACTAAAATATATGAATTTAAATATTTAAAATTAAAAAAATAACCAAATTATTCGCCTATAGATAATTTAGGGACTCATCTAAAATTTTTGCCTGAGGCCTCAAGTATTTTTGTGCACAATGAAATTGCTCCTCAAAAAATTATTCATCGTTCAACTAATTAAATTTTTAACAGTTACATGTTGAAAAACATCTCTTAACATAAAGATACACATGCTTATTCTTGTCCCCTAGTGTAATTAAAAAAACTTAAGTTAGACTTGGTACTACACTGGCAAGTGTTTATTTGCTCAAATAATTGTTTGCAAGTTCGACTCGATTAATCAATTAGTAGTAATGATGCCTATTATTTACTTCTCATATACCCGCCATAGATGATGGAAATTTTGGGCATTTGGTACGACTTTTTTGTTTACATTAACAGAAAAGGATAGAAAGAATTCCAAGTAGGTGCATGAAGAATACAATACAAGACACAACTCTCATGGATTCCATGTTAGACTTGTTCATTGAAAGTTGGCAACTGTTTCATCCATAATAATACACGCTTTCTACATTCATTAGACATCAAGGTGCCCATTCATTACCAGCTCCCAATAACACCACACACTGCAATAACTTATGGAGAACAATTTTGTGGGCCCTTTCCTCACATGGGTTAGAAATTTAGGTAGCAGATCACAGTCTTTGGTTGCTTCTTATTTACTAGTTTTATGAAATGCCTGTATGCCTTCTAGATATAAATTTCACATCACTTGCCGTGCATTCAAACAGAAGTTTTTTATGCTAGTGGATCCCATGTTACCGATAAATTTTGATTAGATTGTAGCATTGACCAAAAAAAAAACCTTTCAAAGGGGTTGCGTTTGAGCCTAGTAGTCACCCGTTACATTCCGAAATAGTTGTTCACCACTTTAGGTTTCTTTTTCTACAACTTGTTGTGCAAGTTCTCTCTTATCTAGGACAAAGGTTACACCTTAGTTGCTGTGTAGCTTCATTTGTAATTCAGAGATGGTATAATTATTTAATAATAAATTTATAATGGAACAAAGTAAATTTTACTTGGTAATTATTTTCATACATGGATAGAGTAGTTACTAAATTAAATAGAGTCTACCTGCTTACATATTGATTTGTTAAGGGATAGTTCAAACAGCAATATGAACGAATTATAAACTCAAACGTCTTGAGTTCAAAAATTGACAACTCTTTAAAATCTAAGTATGAAAGATTTATCTATCGTGAATACCTTAATTCCAGTGTGAACATAGCAATTTGGACATAGCATCACTGCTACATCCAATATTTTCTCCATCGTCTCCCCTCCCTTGTTTCAATGTGTCCAAAAAACAATTTTGCAATATGCTATAATATGAAATAATTACATAACAACCCTTCTAGTTTTTTACCTTTTCACTGCACTCCCTTGTTTTTAAATTACACTGAATCCTATAGAACACCATAACTTGTAACAGACTGCCCCTTTTGTCAAATTTAATCTAATTAATGGCTTGAATTACTTATTTTACCCTCATATTTTCTCTCTTATAGAAAAAAAAATTAGATGATCAAGCTTGCCAATACATATGACAAGAAATAGTTAGTCTAAAATTTGCTCATGTAGACAAAATAAGGTCGCTGGATCTATCAATTCTAATAAAAACAATTACCCAAACATCTGCTTCTTTATTCATTCTCCAAAATTTTTCCAAAAAATCTAACAAATTCTCCAAAACTTTGTCCACCTAATCAACTTAAAAAAATTTAGCAATACTTTTAGTGAAATTTTGGTATTGATAAATTAGACAATCCGATGTGGTTTGCAATAGAACAATTCTAATTAATTGTTTTTTTTTGTATATATTGACAAATTTGATTGTCCAATTTAAAGTAACTAAAAATCGTGGTCAAACATTGGTTTAGTCACTCAAGGGTAAAATAAGTAGTTCAGGTTATTAGATCGATTAAATATGATTGGAGGAAAAATCTGCTACAATTTATCACATCTTAAGAGGTTAGTGTAATTTGAGAAAAGAAAGGGTGCAGTGAATATATAAAAAATAACAGGGGGTTCTCATTCTAATTTTTCCTTATAATATTGGTATACTAGTTGTTGTCTGTGCCTGAAGACACAGAAAAATAAAAAATAAAAAATAATAAATATATTTGTATTCATATCTAAAATCAAATCACAAATATAGATAAGAGATAAAATAATTTAAGCATCGNGTTCTCATTCTAATTTTTCCTTATAATATTGGTATACTAGTTGTTGTCTGTGCCTGAAGACACAGAATAATAAAAAATAAAAAATAAAAAATATATTTGTATTCATATTTAAAATCAAATCACAAATATAGATAAGAGATAAAATAATTTAAGCATCGATTTGTAGTGGAGGTGAGAGGTAGTGGGTAAGAGACGGTGATGGTTGTGGTAGGTGATAATGACTGTGTTAGTGGTGGCAATGGTGGGGGTGGAGGTGGCGGCGACGGCGGTGGTGGTGGGGGTAGCGGTGGGGGTGGCGGCGACAGTAGTGGTGACGGTGGTAGTGGTGGTGGTGATGGTGACGGTGGTGGCGGCGGTGGCGGCGATGGTGATAGAGGTTGTGGTGAGACGGTTTTAAATACTATTTTTAAAAAAATATATATTTATAAGAAATAATTTGTAGAAGTACTTTTAAAAAGTCACTTTAAACACATCTATATGGGTCTATATTTCTTATTAAATTTAAGATGTTAATATTAGCCGTTAGATTAGTTCTAAAGTAAAATTTAAAGCGATCTCAACTACGAATAGTAAAAGTCATTTTATTTACTTTTAAAATTTGAATTATAAATTATTTTATTATATATAAATTACCTTAATAGTACATGTGTGAACAGAAAGAAAAAAAAAAAGTGCTTTCGCCTCACTACCTATGATGGTTAGATCACATTGAACCAAAAAAAAAAAAATAGGGATAAATTATATTCGGATCTCTTTTCATTTATTAGAAGACAAATGCTCGAACTGTTCTACTAATCCCCTTCTCCTCTCCCCTATCTTCTCTACTCAAACCCATTGTAACAAAAACATAAACCACATCAATGGCCACCACCAAAACCACCATTATTGCATGGACTCTCCTGGCCACGGCGGTGGTTCTAATGACACTTCCCAGTACCAAAGCACAATCGCCTGCGGCCGCGCCAGGGCCATCACCACCGTCGGCTGTGGCGGCGCCGGGGCCGTCATTGGATTGTACGAGTTATTTGCTAAACGCGTCGGACTGCCTGAGTTTTGTGGAGGCCGGAAGCAACCTGACGAAGCCGGAAAAAGGGTGTTGCCCGGAGCTGGCGGGGTTGGTGGAGAGCCAACCCATCTGTTTGTGCCAGCTGCTTGGGAAGTCTGATAGCTTCGGAGTCCAAATTGATGTGAAAAGGGCACTCAAGCTTCCTTCTGTTTGTGGTGTCAGCACACCACCTCTTAGTTCCTGCTCAGGTTCTCTCTCTCTTTCTCTCTCACACAGACACTCATTTGATATTTTGGGATACAGTTTGAATTTCTGACCTAGAATCAAAGTCTTGAAGAAGCAACCCCGGATAACATTTGAGTCAATAGACCACACTGCTAATCCGGTGGCGTGCCGTAGGATTTGAAAAATCTTAAACTCAAATGTCTAAGATTGAATTTGCAAATTTTAATGATCAAAATTTGAATTCTCTTAAATTTCACTGAACTAATTCTTGTCCAATTAGATCCCACTGAATATGATAGGGGATCCAAAGAACCACTAATAGTACCTAATGAATATGATGGTTAATTATGAGAGTGCATATGTTTTCGTCATCATTGCTTGAATTAAGTTGTGTTAAGTTAGTATGGTAACTAAGTTAAAATTGACTTACAGTCATGTTAAATTTGTCGTATGTGATGAGCCTGTGCAGAAGTTGTGCACAGTTATCGACACATCTATCAATAAATTTGGCAAATCAACCAATTATGTCTCCAATCCATTAAAAGACTAAACGCAATACATCAGAATTTTTTGTGTCAATTCCACATCTGATTAATATATTCCTAAAGACATAACAACTCCAATTCTCACAAGAGATTTACAAACTTTAACCATCACTTTAATGGGTATAACAAAACCAGCTCTTTTAACATGATCATCTGCTGATCTTGTTGCATGTGACCTTTTCTCTCTCTGGTGATCTTCTTCTTTTATGGGTCCAATCTCATTTTGGATTTTCATTGTATTTGACGGGTGAGATTCTCTCTCTCTGCTGCAAATAACTTCACCACTATCAAGATAACTTCTGCCTGTTTTGAATTGTTTGTCCTCTAGTTTAAGACAGCTGTCTGTGGTGTGTTTTTTTGTGCATGTTTTAATCAAGAATACACAAAAAAACATTGTGCTACAAAATAAGAATTGCTACCCAACAGTACTAGAAAAGTTGTGCACCATAGTTGAGATATAAGATATGTAATCTAAACTTTTTTTTTTTGCTTATATTTATTTAAAGCAATTTTTCCTAGGTTATACGATTAGATATTATCAACGCGACCATCCCAATTTTTTTTAAAAAGTTCTTTTATCAAAATGTACGAAACTAACCATATTGTCAATGGTTTGCTCGTCCTTTGTGAAATTCTAATCCTATTTCAATATTTTTCTTTTATTTTTCAATAAATTATTTATAAATATATTATTGAAAGATCTACTTAATATACTATGACTCGCATTTAAATTTATTATAGGTAATATGTTAGAGGAAATTTCCCTCCTTAGCGGGCCACTGTGTGAATGACCATCTCTCAATCAAACTACGACATTATGGAACGGTCACAAACAGGAAAAGAAATGATTGGTGGGTGGTGGTCCAGCTTAACGCCCGTCACGGCATGATTGTCTGGTAACAGCCCTTAAGTTTGAATGGAATTTGGAAGAGAATTGCCCAAGTACAATTCGACCATGATGTTGTGACAATGGAGTTGATAATTCTTAAAAAGATTTGCAAAATTTTATACAAACNGTCCAGCTTAACGCCCGTCACGGCATGATTGTCTGGTAACAGCCCTTAAGTTTGAATCGAATTTGGAAGAGAATTGCCCAAGTACAATTCGACCACGATGTTGTGACAATGGAGTTGATAATTCTTAAAAAGATTTGCAAAATTTTATACAAAANTTGTGTTAAGTTAGTATGGTAACTAAGTTAAAATTGACTTACAGTCATGTTAAATTTGTCGTATGTGATGAGCCTGTGCAGAAGTTGTGCACAGTTATCGACACATCTATCAATAAATTTGGCAAATCAACCAATTATGTCTCCAATCCATTAAAAGACTAAACGCAATACATCAGAATTTTTTGTGTCAATTCCACATCTGATTAATATATTCCTAAAGACATAACAACTCCAATTCTCACAAGAGATTTACAAACTTTAACCATCACTTTAATGGGTATAACAAAACCAGCTCTTTTAACATGATCATCTGCTGATCTTGTTGCATGTGACCTTTTCTCTCTCTGGTGATCTTCTTCTTTTATGGGTCCAATCTCATTTTGGATTTTCATTGTATTTGACGGGTGAGATTCTCTCTCTCTGCTGCAAATAACTTCACCACTATCAAGATAACTTCTGCCTGTTTTGAATTGTTTGTCCTCTAGTTTAAGACAGCTGTCTGTGGTGTGTTTTTTTGTGCATGTTTTAATCAAGAATACACAAAAAAACATTGTGCTACAAAATAAGAATTGCTACCCAACAGTACTAGAAAAGTTGTGCACCATAGTTGAGATATAAGATATGTAATCTAAACTTTTTTTTTTTGCTTATATTTATTTAAAGCAATTTTTCCTAGGTTATACGATTAGATATTATCAACGCGACCATCCCAATTTTTTTTAAAAAGTTCTTTTATCAAAATGTACGAAACTAACCATATTGTCAATGGTTTGCTCGTCCTTTGTGAAATTCTAATCCTATTTCAATATTTTTCTTTTATTTTTCAATAAATTATTTATAAATATATTATTGAAAGATCTACTTAATATACTATGACTCGCATTTAAATTTATTATAGGTAATATGTTAGAGGAAATTTCCCTCCTTAGCGGGCCACTGTGTGAATGACCATCTCTCAATCAAACTACGACATTATGGAACGGTCACAAACAGGAAAAGAAATGATTGGTGGGTGGTGGTCCAGCTTAACGCCCGTCACGGCATGATTGTCTGGTAACAGCCCTTAAGTTTGAATGGAATTTGGAAGAGAATTGCCCAAGTACAATTCGACCATGATGTTGTGACAATGGAGTTGATAATTCTTAAAAAGATTTGCAAAATTTTATACAAACCTAAGTAGTTCTAATGAAATCGGGTCATAATCAAAATGAATAATTAAAGTCATTAATAAATGTATAAATATGAATTTCGTTATGTGGATTATTTTCGCAAAAAAATAAACAATGATAATGATATGTTATGTGGATTATTTTCACAAAAAAATAAACAATGATAATGATATATCAAGTACACAATGCAAATTTACCCAAAAAAATAAATAAACAACACACAACCAACATGACACGAATCTTGTTATATATAGGGGTGTCTATAAGCTGAGTTAAGTTTATGAAATTTTTTGGTTAGGCTTGGGTAAAGTAGGCTAAGCCCTTATTCAGGTGAGTTATTGGTTGGATTGGATAAGACTTTGGGTAGGGATAAGCTACTCAGAGTCCNACAACACACAACCAACATGACACGAATCTTGTTATATATAGGGGTGTCTATAAGCTGAGTTAATTTTATGAAATTTTTTGATTAGGCCTGGGTAAAGTAGGCTAAGCCCTTATTCAGGTGAGTTATTGGCTGGGTTGGATAAGACTTTGGGTAGGGATAAGCTACTCAGAGTCCAACCTGTCACTCACTAGACAAACTTTTTTATATATGTATACAATTTTATTTAAAAAAAATTCAACTTAATATTTTTAAATTAAAAATAAAGTCAAAAATAAACAAATAATAAATAATAAATAATTTTATTTAAATAAAGTAGAGTCATAAATTGCTACCAAACTTTTAAATTTTCAGTGGTCAACTGTTTTTCCAAACAATTGGAGTGGAACGACGGACGGACTATTGGGCCAAGTTTTAATGGATTTTTGTGGGTGGGCTCATGGGCCGGGTTCGAGCTAGGTAATAGGTTTGAGGACAAACTCAAGTCTTCTCTAGGAAGATTATAGGTTCGAGCTTGAACGAGTCAATTATCGGGTCTATTGGGCCAATTATAGTCTATCAAAGATTGGGCCTATTTTTTTGGGCTTGGTAATGTAACTCTTGGGTTAACCCCACCCATGGACACCCCGACCCCAAATGGGTTCGAAATGGTTGACCACATTTTGAAATGCAGTTCACTGAAGGTAGCTTTTGCGGGAAAATCTATCAATTTAAGTCATTGTGCTCAGTTCTTTTTCTCTTGTATTCTGCAGCTAACGGAGTCCCAGTGGCACCGTCTCCGTCACCTGAAGGGCCTGCACCATCCGGTAACTTCTCCGGCCTCCTCGATTTAACTTATGCAATTCATTTTTATCATTTTCAAATTGTTTCACACAATGTGTGGTGAAGTTCTCTCAGTTGCTTCAAGGAAATGTTGCTGACTGGAAATTTTGTCAGGCAATGGATCGTGCTACGTTAGATTCGAATTTTCGTGCCTAAACTATCTTGTCAAATTTGTTCAACTAATACCTGATTAGTAGTCGGGTTCGTGTTGTGCATAAGTGGTTTCGTGTTAACTCATTCATTAATCTGAGAAAGGCTAGGAGACAGAATGTATGAGATGTAAACTACACAGGCTTGAACAGGACATATAGTCGTAATACTATATGTTAAGGGCTTTTTTGTACTAATTTTCTCAAAATTCCTTTGATTTGCATATCTATTTTCTTAACCAGGCGGTGGTACTTCCCTAGGATCCGGAAACAGTGACAACGGAGCTCCAAGAATAGCAGCCACTGATCTGTCCTTCCTCCTTGGCTTAGCAATTGCATTTGTTACAACATTCTTCTAATACAAATTTTTATATTGATATTATATTGTGTAATCGGATCTTTCTTGACGTATAACATGAATAATAATATACAGAACTTTGTGCTGTAATTTATTTCATGAACTAGATATAAGCACTATTATTGTTTCAGAAATGAGGATTCAATGGACTAGTGTCCTCAATTGTCTATGTTCTTAAGGTTAATTGTTGGAATATAAATAAAATTTTTGAAACTTCTTATTTATAGAAAATAAAACAAGATGAGTTTGAACAGGTTTTGTATTTTTATACACAGTTTTCGTTTAACTTTACACTGCTTTTATAGCACTTGTGTACGCCAGTATTCCTATGATATTTCCTACGAAATAGATAGAGATTTGAATGAGTTTGAATTCTTCAGATGGTTGCTGGCAGTGGAAAGTTATCAAGAACAAGCTTTGTCGTATCATTATCTTCTATTCCAGAGTTATCACAAATTGAATTCCTCTTGAATAGTTCTTCAACACGCCCCCACAATCTCAAGGGGAGATCTCGGACATTGAGATTGTGTCAGAGATGTTTATAACGATTCCAGGATAGAGCTTTGGTCAGCAAATCTGGTAGTTGATCCTTGGATGAGATGAACTTGACCCGTAAAGTACCTCAAGTAACTTGGTCCCTGACAAAATGAAAATTAATTTCAATGTGTTTCGTGCTTGCATGAAACACCGGATTTGCAGACAAATATGTGGCTCCAATATTGTTGCAGTATAGTATTGGTGGTTGTCTAAGGGAAAGACCTAATTCACGAGTAACAGACTGAAGCCTATGCACTTCGGTAACAGTATTAGCTAGTGATTTGTGTTTAGCCTCGGTACTACTGCATGCCACAGTCTGTTGTTGCTTACAACTCCATGAAATTAGGTTATTACCAAGAAAAACACAATAAGACTCTATTGATCTACGGTCATCCCTGTTGCCAGCCCAATCCGCATCTGTGAATGCTTGAAATTGAAACTGTGATTGTTTGGATATTATGAGACTGTAAGAAACAGTGTGCTTGAGGTAGCCTAGGATTCTTTTGACAGCCCGCCAGTGTGATTCCTTTGGCTCTTGCATGAATTTAACATTATTGGGATTGCTATTAGTTGCGTCCCTCAAATCTTGGTATAAGCGGGAGCATGATATACTGGTATGATGTTTTACTTTATTAAATAATGACTAATATAATTTAGGACAAGTACTAAAACAGACAATCCAACTCCCTCTCCCATGGGTATTTTTTTTTTTGGTCTCTTCCTGCCCCATCATTCATAGAGAAAGTATTTCTAATGCATAGTACTGCACATAAACCTCTAGAATTGTATTTTTTTTTTTTTTGAAAAAATTGATATAATAGGACTCTGTCCTAATCAAGTGTCATTTTCTGGACAATCTTTAGAACATGCCTGTTCAACCCCCCCGGGAGAAATTTAGGCTTTAATGTATAAAATTAAACTATGAAATTCTCTTTAATTACATTTTTGCCATTGTCACAGATGTGATTGCTCAAATATAAAAGTTGGGTTTAGAGCGATAACAACTACTCATCCAACTGAGTAATATAGTGTATATTTTAGTTAGACTTCTCAATTAGTATGTATGTAAATTTTTAAAAAAGAGTATTCAATTAGAGCCGGTGATGGTTGACACGAAGTCGTGGTCTCATTCAAACTATGCCCCATTCCAAATTCTTTCCGGCATTTCAATACCCCCACCAACTTGAAAGCATTTCAATGGTAGTTATTGTATCACCCCATCGGTTTTTGTGCGTGCGTGTGTTTGGTTTTTTTGAAATATACAGAGATTGAAGGGTATATCTTTCTTTTAATTGTATTAATGTTGATCAAATTTTAGAACTAAATTTAGAACACAAATAACCTGACAGAATATTATTTAGAATTTTTATTGAGACTCAAATAACATGACACCAAATAAAGAATGTTAAGTCAATTGTCATGTCATTTAATCTTAAAATTTGATCAGCATTGCTTAATCTAAAAACCTATCTCAACCCCACCACACCTACCCACGCCCAATCACCTCTCAACCAGCACAGTCCACCTATTCTCGTCTGTAAATAGCAACCCGGCAACCCTTAACCCCATTCAACTTGCAGACATAGCCCCAAGTCCATCCCTAACCCTCTTCAACTTGCAGAGGCCGCCAACCATGGACATAGCAACCTTAGCAACCCCACCAAGGCAGGAATCCTTCGGTAGCAGACCCTTTACTCCTCTCTCCCAAACCAAAAATATTAACACTTAACACAGATGCCCGTAGCACCGCCTAAGGTCAACGTGAATCGAAACTGTAGCTGTCCAAGAAATAATAAAATTGGAAAATTATAAAGATAAAGTTTGCAGAAAGGTGTGCGCAGGGACGACGAATTTTAACAAAGTAATTTTCCCACAATATTAACAAAGTAATTTTAACAAAGTAATTTTCCTGCGTACACCTTTCTGCAATTTTATTAAATAATATAAGTCATTCGGCATTATTTAATTTTCCTGAGTTTAATTTTCATTCGGCATTATATTATATTATATTTTATTAAATAATATAAGTCATTCGGCATGTCATCATTAATGTCAAATTTTTATTTGTATAAAATTTATCAAAATGAACTTAATATAATATTATCATAAAATTTAATTTCGATCATAAAATTCAAAAATTAACTTCCCACAATAAAAACTAATTTGTGACACTATCAGGATCTACTATTCCCCCATTTGTGACATGAATGCAACAACTGCGAATAAATTTTCATAAGAAAATTAGTTTCACATGATAAATATTTGTTACGACTCATGAGTCATTACGTTATTGATGATATAAATTAGGTTTGCAGTTAGAACTTACGGGAATTTCACTTTTTTTTTATTCAAATAATGAAACTCATTCATTCATGTGTCTTTATCGACACCCATCTATAAGATTAAACTATCGTCTATTTGATTATCAATTGTAGTCCATTATCCTTTAAATACAATAGATAAGCCACACACACACACTCACAAATATTTAAAATCTTAAGAGGCAAACGCCCCCCTTGGGCTCGAAAGGGCTCCGTCCCTGGGTGTATGGGAAAAAGAGCAAGACTTGTTCCACGCAATTCCCTTGTTAGACCTTTGTAAGCCAAACTCAACTGTGACGAGACAATACCATAAAATCTCATAAAATATTGGAATATATAACAGCCCCATTATTTGGAATATGGGTAGATTGTCCGTAAAGTTGATCACTTGTTGTAATTTTACTTTTTAAAATTTTAATTTCACCAATTTAATCCTTAAAATTCACACATTTAACCGTTGTACTTTCTCACACTAACTTCCGTTTAAACAATGGACGAAAAAACATCACATACGTTGCATGTGACACACCTATGTTTCTTTTGAACAACTTTAAATCAAAACCCAAACACGTTACTTCTTCCGCTCTTCTCTACTCTTCTTCTAGATACTACTACTAAACCCCTTTATAATATTTATAAACTAGTTATTGTCTGTGCCTAAAAACACAAAATAATAAAAAAAAAATAGTCAACAGTAAATATATTTATATTCACATTTAAAATCAAATCACAAATATAAAGAAAAAAGAAAATAAATTTAAGCACTAATTATAGTGGGAGTGAGCAATGGTAGTGATGGTGGATGATAGTGGCGGTGGTGTGGTGGCGACGGTGGGGATAGTGGTGGGGTGGTAGGGGTAATGGTAGGACAATGGCGGTGGTGGTAGAATGGTGACGGGGGTGGAGGTGACGGTGACAATGGTAGTGATGATGGTGGGGGTGGGGGGTAGTGGGGATAGTGGTGGTTGGGTGGTAAGTGGGGGTGGTTGTGGGGTGGCGACGGTAGTTATGGTAGGGGCATTGATTGTGGTGGTGGTTGTTGTGACAGAGGTGGTGGTGGGGTGATAGTGACGAGGCGATGGTGGAATGGTATGGTGGAGGCAACAATGATAGTGGCAGGGGGTGGTGAGACTTTGGGGCAAGGTGGTGGTGAGGCAATGGGTAGGGTGGTGACATTGGTGGTGATGACAGTGGTGGTAGTGGTTGTGGCAGAAGTGGTGGTGGGGTGACGACAGTGGAGGTGGGTAGTGGTGATGGTGGTGGTGGTGGTAAGGGAGAGGGATAACGATGGTAGGGGTGGGGTGGTGGTGGTGGTGGTAGTGGTAGTGGTGGTGGGGCGATGGGGGTGGTAATGATAGTGATGGTTCCAAACATTATTTTGTTTTAAAGTATTTATGAGACATTATAAGTATTAAAAACACTTTTAAAAAGTCACTCCAAACACACCCTTATGACCATGTTTTTTCTATTAAATTTGGAGTATTAATATTAGTTGTTTGATTAATTTTAAAATAAAATTTAAAAAGATCTCAACCGCGAATAGCAAAAAGTCATATTTTTATCTTTTAAGATTTGAATTGTATTATACTTTATTATATAGACTAGTTAATATCCCGTGCCTGAAGACACAGAGTAATAAAAATGGTCAATAATAAATATATTTGTATTCACTTCCAAAACTAAATTACAAAGATAAAAGAGAGAAAATAGAATTTAAGCACAGGTTGTGGTGAGGGTGAACAGTGGTAGTGATGGTGGGCGACAGTGGTGGTGGTGAAAGATGGTAATAGTTGTGGAGGGTGGCAACGACTGTGGTGGTAGTGACAATTGTGGGTGGCAATAGTGCCGGTGGTGGGCGACGATGATGGTTGTTGGTAGTGGTAGTGGTGGGGTAGTGATGGTGGTGGGTGACGGTGGGCAACGAGTGGTGGTGAGTTATGGTAGTGAGTGGCGGTAGGTGGTGGCAATGGGCAACGGTGGTGGTGGGGCGACGATAGTAATGGGTGATGATGGTGAGATAATGATAGTAGTGATAATAAATATAAGAATGAGATGGTGATGGTGATAGTGGTGGCGATAGTGGTGGCGGTGGGCAATAGTGGTAGCAATTGGTGATGATTGTCGAGAATGGTGGTGAGTGATGGGTGGTGGTAGTGGCGATAATAGTGGTTGTGGTAAAGATGGTGGTGGGGTGGTAGTAGCGGTGGTTGTGGCTGCTATGGGGTGGTGGGGGCAGCAACGATGATAGCGACGGCGACGACAACAGTGGTTATGGCAAATGTGGTGGTGGAGTGGTGGCGATGGCAGTAGTGGTGATGGTGGTAGGAGTTAGACAGAGACGGTGGTGGTAGGGTGGCAATAATGGTGGTGGTGGGGTGGCGGCAACAGTGGTGGTGGCGTTGAAGGTGGTGGTAGGATGACGACAACGATGATGGTGGTGATGGGATAGTGGTGGCGATACTGGTAGGGTGGGGTGTGGTGTTGGTGGTGGGGTAGTGGGAGTGGTGGTGGTGAGACCATTCTAAACATTATTTTTTTTAATTACTTATTAGAAATATTTTTGAAAAGTCACACAACACACCTTTACAAAAACCTGTTATCCCTATTATATTTGAGCAGTTAATATTAGTCGTCAGATTAATTTTAAAATAAAATTTAAAATGATCTGGACCACAAAAAATAAAAATTATATTGTTTATCCTTTGAAATTTGAATTATATTATATTTTATTATATACATATACACAGAACTGTACTTAATTAACTGTAATCTCTGATTATTAGTGTTGTAAGATGTTTTTTCAAAAAGATATTGATCATTGAAGGGACGTAATAGAACCATTAAATGTTGTCTACCATGAAATTGCTTCTCAAAAAATTACTAACAGACGCATTTCGAAAACAACGAGTACCCCTTAAGAGTTAAGATGATGACAAACAACCTTGTTATTTCCACCAGTATACCGGCCTTCCTTCTAGCTTGGTGGTTGTGGATCAAAAATTCTGACCCCTTGGTTGTGGGTTCAAGGGCCAGTAGAGAGAGAGAGAAGAGAGTTATTATCTCCACTAGGCCTAACAATTCTAGATACGACTCGTAAAATTGACACTAATCCGACATGAATTTAACAGATTTGGGTGTAATTTTAACGAATTTGGGTGGTTAACAGATTAACTCAATTGGCCTGTGAAATAAATGAACCGATTTTGTGTTTAACCCATAAACTCGTTTTAATTTATTTAACCCGTTAACAGTAGTACTATAAATTTTTTTAAAAAAAGTTAGGTCTTTCAGCCTCTACCTCATCTCACATCTCCTATCTCCTATCTCTTAGACTCATTCAAATTTATTAGTCATTTAATGTTTATTTTTTTGCTCAGCCATTATTTATTGTTATAGTAAACAGATCAAACATGTGTAATGTGTAGCAAGTTGATAATTTTTTATGTGTACTTAAAATACTCTAACTTATTCTCTCATTTAACGGGTGACACACGGATTGTATCGGATAACCCGTCTAATAAATGAATCGAGTATGTGTGCGATGGTTGAACTCGTTTATATAAACGAATGGGATATGAATGTAGGATTTTTTGACACAAACTCATTCCATTCGACACAAAGTCATTTCATTCAACACGATTAGACATAATGACCAATATAATTTAAAAACTAAAGTTAGATCCGGTATAGTGACATGGGTTAATCCACCTAAACGGTCAAATTGCGAATTCGAGTCGAGGAATCAATTTCCCAAAATGAGGAGTAATAATGTCTATTGTTTAATTTACCTGTCATGTACCCGCCATAGTCAATGGTAATTTCGGGCGTTGGGTACGCACGACCTTTTGATTTGTATTACTAGAGAAATTGAGAGAATTTTGAGGAGCAATGAACAATGTTATAGAAACCTAATTTAATATAACTATTGAATTAATTGTGAGTTCTAATGTTAAGTGAAATTCACTTTCAATTCTATTGTTGTATTGAATTAAGTTCCAAAATTAAATTGATGTAGTATTTTCCTATAAGAATATACAGTAACAAGAGACGACTATCATGCATGCCGTGTTAGACTTGTTCTTTGAAAGTTGGCAACTCTCATGTATATAATTACACAAGAAACCTTTGATGGTATACAACAAATTAAGGCACACATAATTGATGAAAAGGATGCTTCTAACCACTAAAGCTCTTCCATCAAGAGATTTATTGTTTATATCCTAATGGTGACTATCTGTCCATTTATTATTTAACTAGGGATCAACTATATATTATTCTAACTCAGACTCAAACCCAAAAAAAAAAAAAAAAGAAGATTTATCGAATTTTTAGTTAATTTTTTCAATGATACTAACCGTGGAGTGGTGGGAAACTAAACTAACTAGGGATCAACTATATATTATGTGGATTTTATCTAACCTAATAACTCACAACTAATTCAACGGCTACATTAAATTAAGTACCTAAATTAAATTCCTATAACATTACTATATTTTCTTATCATATCAATTAGTACATACTCATATTTAAATGAAAAACAGTTGACATACATTGCATTGGACATATTCAGATAAATTTGTGCATATTGAGTTTATTTTAAAATATTTTGATCAACTTGATCATTTATTATTAATGTGCACCTTAGCATTACGTAACTACAATTAACCTCATTTTTAATGAAAGACTGTAATTATTTTTTTTTAGTTGTACACATATATGCATAGAATTTTTAAGGGTCATTGATGAAATAAATAGTATAATTGTGTCATCTTATTTTTATCTATTAGAATAAAATGTATTAGAATTTTCACCCTAAAATATTTTTTTAGCTCCGCCACTGAGTCTAATAATTTAAAAATCATGCGAGGAGAGTTGAATATCATAAAGTCTAACAGAAATATTAATTTTGAGCTAATATCAACAAAAAATTGAGATCAAAATTCGGCCCACCCAACTCGTTCCGTAATATTTTGACCCCACCTGATAATTTGGCTTCCGCATTTTTTTCCAGCCGACTAATGGAATGTTTTTTTTAGTATTCCGTAAATATCATGTAGGAATACGGAATCATATTCCGCATTACTATTTGACCCGCATTTATATTTAACTTTTTTTAAATAATAATATGTTTGTCATAAAATGTCATAGTTTAGGCAGTATATGGCTTATGAATGTATTTTATTTATAGTGTTTAGGATTATTAGAGAACATATTAATCATATTTATTATGCTTTTTTTAGTTTTATTAGTTTATGGTGTTGATTTACATATCTTTTTTGGTAATTGAGTTGTTAAAATGACAACTCAAAAATTATTAACTTAAAGTTTGAAAATTTGTGAGGTATTCTACATTCATACCCAATCTTTTGAGCTAATTTTTTGGATAGAATTTGACTCAGAACGTTTGTCACGCCCCATCCTAATCTCTCAAGGATGAGATACGATTTAATACACTTGTTTACAATTATTATAAGTTGGACTAATCAACATGAAATAATCCCACAGGTACAACAACACCACTCATCACCTTAGTCATTAAACATGATGGTAAAATCTGTCTCATAACATGTACCATATATATAACACCTCCACCAATCATTTGTTTCCCAGGTTATAGACATATACAAAAATCTCATACCCACATAACATATATTACAAAGTATGCTTGTTGAGTTTATTTACAAATATATACTATTAACCTGTCATAATAATCTCTCACAAATATAATACACAACCCAAAAATTAGTCATACTGACACTCAACCTAAGTGATATCACACTAACGTTGTACAATACTCAATCAACTGAACAGTGGACCGGTTTGTATCCTCCTTTATAGTACCTGAAAAGAAGAAGCTGTAGGGGGTGTGAGCTAAATCACGCGCTTAATGAGTATGCATGTTGTATATGAAATAGAAATGATAGTAATACACTAAAGTAGATAGATACTACTTGGATACACGTATCAAACAACAACATCAATCCAATTCCAAAGAATTCACAAGTCACGTCGCATCCATACTACCCCTCATCGGGTAATCGATCCCATATGGATCCGTGTCTCTCGAATCTCTCGAAAATACCACAGTGCTAGCACATCACTGTACGCCCAATGATTAGGCATCGACGTCTCTGTCTCAAACAGTGCGTCACATTCCACAATGCACAATACACAAAAAAAACATCATTCAATCACATAAGCACGTTGCACATAATCTTGGAGAATTACTTTTAAATTATATCATTTACTATCATCTTATAATAACATTTTCAAAACATACAAAGATATATACACTCACCTCAGATATACAAATTTATGGCCTTTCGGTCCTATCGGTGGATCCTTTCGGTGTTACCGTATTTGTTTCAATACCAACTGTCTCATTCGTTTCACCTAACACATTTGTAATTACAATATCAATATGTGTTATTAAATTTAATAGTTAATCATGCACTAATACATGCAAATGATGCACCTTAAAGTACCCCGGTTACCACAGTATCTACTCACACATTAGCACTTTTGTTCTAAGAATCACATTTCCTCCCCAAATTTCCAAAATCATTCACATTAATCAGAATTATGATTAAGTAGGTCAAACACATTGACCAGGGGCCAATTTTCACACATTTCGACCCCGAATTCTAAAAACTATATTTCCAGCATTTCATACATTTCGCACCGAATATTATACTCATTTTCAATCGAGAGTCACATTATCACATCAAAACATCATTTAAAAATGCTACACGCAAAATTTCAGGTCATTTGAATTAAAATTCACACATGTGATAATAATATTTAGAAATCAGGGTTTCGGCTTTACCGACACCCGTTTTCCACTTCTATCGCACTTTTTATTTAAAATCGTCACACTTAAATTCACACACACATTTAATCAATGCAAAACAACCCCTAATTGAATCTTTTAACCACCTATTTCATTCCCATAATTTCTGTTTTTAACCTAGCTCTCGAAAAATATATCGAACATCTCAAATAGTCATTTTTCCACATGTTTCTCACATTTAGTTTAATACCCATTTGAAACTTATTTTTAATGGCCCATTAATTATGCTAAATATACTTAATTTCACTCATACAAAATCTGTTTTGACATTAACTAAATCAGCCCATGAAATTTGAATAAAAAAAATCCATTAAAATAAAACAGATCATGTATTTAAATTAAAACAGTCTATTAATTAAAATATGTTAAAACAACCCACATATATACAAATACGTACATATTAAAATTAATCACAACTCAAAACTTAAATTCATATACCTTTTTTGCTCACAGTTAAAATAGACACACACGCGTATTTTTTTTTTAATATCTTCTTCTCTCTTTCTTTTTTTTTGCCCTTTTTCTCTCTTGCTCGCCTCACTCTTGGCTTCAGTAAACACAACCAGACACACACATTTTTTTATATCTTAAACACACACACACACACTCACACACACACGACACACCTTTTTTTTTTTTTTTGAGAAGCCAACATATGTAAACGTAGTGGGTTAATTACCGTTGCCTCCCCCCATATTTTTTTATAATTTCAAAATCGACCAACTAATATTTTCACATAATTATAATTTAACTCACAAAATTATGTTAATATGCATACATGCATGATTGAATCTCACAACGTTACTCTCAATCAGGTAGGGTCAGTCAAAGAAATAGTCTTTTGCAACTCATTGACTCAAAACTTGGAATCCAAAAATTCCTACCCGTCGGCTAGAGTGAACAACTTTAACAAAATTAACACGATCAACACGTTTAATTAATACTATAAGACTAAAATGTTAGTTTTTTTATTATATCTTATCAAGTAGTGACATAATTCTTTTATGAAAAAATAGATATTTTTATTATTATATTTATTAAGTTAATTTTTAGTTTATAAAAAAATTATGAGCATATGTTCGATTAAGTGATAATGAAACTTTAGACTTAAATCTAAGCATTAAATTTTTTATTCATAGATTATACGAATCAACACGAACACGACACAAAAATAAATAGATTAAGTCAATACAATATGATTAATTAAATAGATTGGATTAAGGTTGATTAGTATTTGACACAAACTCAAAATAACACAACATGAACAAGCCCGAGACAACTTCGATTGCCACCCCCTATCTCTTGCCCATATCTAGAAAATTTATATGAATTGTGTTAAAGTTGATTAATACTTTAAACGAGCTGAAAATAAAACAACACGACCACCTCTGAGTCGGCATCATTGCCACCCTTACCTGTTGCCCGTATCTTGAAAATTTCTATAATTTTTTAACTGATCCCCTTCATCTCTCTCTGAATCATTCCACCCAAGCCCATTGTGACAAAAACATAGAGCACATCAATGGCCACCAACAAAACCACCAATATTACCTGGACCCTCCTGGCCACGGCCCTGGTTCTGGTGACACTTCCCAGGACGAAAGCACAGTCGCCTGCGTTGGCGGCGGCACCAGGGCCGTGATTGGATTGTTCGAGTTATTTGGCTAACGTGTCAGACTGCCTGAGTTTTGTGGAGGCCGGAAGCAACCTGACGGAGCCGGAAAAAGGGTGCTGCCCGGAGCTGGCGGGGTTTGTGGAGAGCCAACCCATCTGTTTGTGCCAGCTGCTTGCGAAAAGTCAGAGCTTCGGAGTCCAAAATTGATGTGAAAAGGGCACTCGAGCTTCCTTCAGTTTGTGGAGTCAGCTTTTCACCTGTTAGATTCTGCTCAGGTTCTTTCTCTCTCTCTCTCACTCATTGGTATTAGGATACAGTTTGAATTTCCACCTAGACTCAAAGCCTTGAAGAATCTCCCTAGATAACATTGAGTCAATAAACTAAACACCTAACCCGATGGCGTGCAATGGGATTCGAAAACTTTAAACTCAAAGGATTTGAAGATTTAAATGGTCAAAATTTGACTTCTCTGAATTACACTAGATCAGTGCTTCTCCAATTAGGAACCAGTGCTCAGGCGTGTCCATGGCCTGGCCGGGCCGGATTATGCTCGCGAAATTTTTTTTGGGCCAGACTTAGATAGTATAAGTCCAAACTCTTACCTAAATAAGTTATCGGGTGGGCGGACCGGACAAGGTTTCGGGTAAAAATAAGCTACCCGCAATTCAATCATTAAACCTATTAGGCAGGCCTCTTGACAGACTTTTTTTATATACATCTTTATTTAAAAATAATGAATATTTTGGTAACTTAATATTTGTGTAAATTATATTTCTGAATCAAAGTAAAGTCAAAATGGATAAAAATAAAATAATGAACTACATCTAATAGAATGAATAAATCTCAACTAAGTTGACACCTACTAACTTATTTGTGATTTGCATTAATCTACCATTTAAACCTTATATGCTTAATACATGAAAAAAAAAATACATTATTTATAATATCTAAATTTTTATAACTTCAAATTTCGATATTGGGAAACTTATTTCAAACTTTCAAATTTAATGGTTTAAAAGTATAATTTTTTTTTAAAGGAAGGGTGAGTAGTGGGTTGGGCTTGCGGGCGGGCTCTTGGGCCGGGTAATGGGTTTGAGGGCAGCCCTCTTTTTAAAGATATTGGGCTCGGACGACCAACTATTGGGTCTATCGGACTTCAGACCTATTTTTTTCGGAGCCGAATAACGGGACTCGTGAGTAACCAGTCTCACGAACACCCCTACCAATTTTGATCCCAAAAAAAAAAAAAATTAGGACCCAGTGAATGGCAGGGATCCAAAGAACCATTAGTAGGTCCTAATGAATAGTATGGTTGTCCAAATTTTTTTTTTATTTTTTGATTCAACGATCAGAGTTATCTAAATCAGTTTATACGCACCTCAATTAAGATCATCTATGTCAGAGCTAGTGTATTCATGAGGGATAAATCTTTCATGATCTGACTCCAAAAAATTGTTAAGATTCAAATTCAAGATGTCTGAATTTACAACTCATCTCTGTTACTACTAGAACTTTCTCGAACTTTCTCTCAAGAGTTGTTTCTTCTTTGTCATTACTTGAATTAAGTAACTAAGTACAGTTAAGTTAAAATTGACTCTTGAGTTATATTGGATTTTTCTGTGTAGACAGCTACCAACACATTTATCACGTTATATATGTCTCCAATCCGTAAAGACTAAACGCATTCATTAGACTTTTGTGCCAATTTCAGTTCTGATCAAGAGATTTCCAACTTTAACCACTTGGGTATATCAGCACCTGCTCTTTTCTCATGATCATTTGTTGATCTTTTTACATATTACCATTTCTCTCTCTTTTTTCCACATTTCATGGTTTTCTCCTTCGTGAAATTCAGATTTTTTTTAATATTTTTTTTAAAATTTTCATTTCAAATTATTTATTATATATATATATATTATTAAAAGATCAACTAATGTACCAAGAGTCACATTTAAATTTATTATAGTTAATATATTGAAAAACATTTCACCCTTTAACGGGTCTTATGTCTATGGCCATTTATAATCTATAATATAAAATATTATAGATTTTAATAAATTTATTTTACGGTTTCAAATAGACTTATCCAATAGTTACTAGTATCACTTTTAAAATCATTCATATTAAATTTATTTCTATCCTTCAAAATCAATCACTTCTTACTTACGCTGTAGGGTGTCTTTACGCACAAGATATCTTTAATCTCTCAATCAAATATAGCATTACCGAACGATCTCAAACAGGAGACGAAATGATTGATTTGAAGAGAATTGCCGAAGTACAATTTTTAGCACGAAGTTTTGACAATAGATCAGTTTCATATTTCCTAAGAGGTTTTGCAAAATTCATTCTAATGAAATCGGATCATAACCAAATGAATAATTAAAGCCATCAATAAATGAATCGATATGAATTTTGTGCATCATCGTCAAAAAATTATACATGATAATGATATCTAAGTACGAAACACGCAATTAACGTGATACGAGTCCTATTATATACGACACCAACAGAGGCGGCCCAACAAAAAATAGGGCCTAAAGCAAAAACTTAAATGAGATTGTATTAATTTATAAAATAAATTTTAAGATTTAAATCATTGTAGAATATTATCTATATTATTGTCTCAAAAATATTTATTAGATTTTTGTATTCAAATTTTGTCAACATATTTTTTCAGTAGATAGTATAGTTAATTTGAATAAAGTGTGATGTCTAATTTTTTTACTAGATTTAATATTAATATAATCAATGAAATGAAAAAAATATATAAACAATAAAACTTAACCTAAATATCATAGACTCAAGTGGTGTTTTATATTGCCATTAATAACATAAATAAATTCTCAACAAACTCACTTCAAATCTAAAAACATTTAAATTTTATTTTTGGAGTACTAAAATAAAATTGAACTTAATTGAATATGTATCTAAAAATTTTATTTAACATTAGACTTAATTAAATCTCCATAAATGGGGGCCTAAAACAAGAGTAAATATTGGGTGTAACGGTGACACCATGTGAAGGGGTTAGCCCTCATGATGACACGTGTTACAACATTAAATAAGCTCACGTGAGCTTGACAAGACCAGCCATGTGACGAGGATATTCACCTAGTCTTGAGGACCGAGCCGAATTGATCAGTTCATTTGACAAATAAAGAAAGAGTTAGGTTCTCTTGATGGCCGAACTCGTCGGTCTATCCAGCTAAGCAAGGAAAGAGCTCGGCTTGTACTAAGCCGAGTCCGTTAAAGTGCNGAATCGATATGAATTTTGTGCATCATCGTCAAAAAATTATACATGATAATGATATCTAAGTACGAAACACGCAATTAACGTGATACGAGTCCTATTATATACGACACCAACAGAGGCGGCCCAACAAAAAATAGGGCCTAAAGCAAAAACTTAAATGAGATNTGTTCGACAAGGCAATTGAAGAGATCAGTTTGTATCAAACCAAGCCCCTTAATCTGTTCGACAAATGTCAAGTGTGCTCGGCGTTCGATATGACCGAGCTGTTTCAAATGATAAATAGAAAGATAAAGATTCGCCTATAATTTAGGCAATCAAATAAACGAATTAGAGAAATTGAAGATGTTAGGATAAAATAAAGGAGAAATATCAGCAACTTCTTAAATTGAATGACTGAATCTAAGGAAGGGGTGCCACATTGAATCAAGAATCACTGAAATGCTAAGGGGATGATCACCTATGAAAAGCAAAAGGAGCCAAGAAGAAAGGTACGCTGAACTCTCTTGGTCTTAGTGCAATTCTTCTTGTTCCATTACTGACTTATGCATCGGAGTGCATTCGATCGAAGCAGTTTGTTCATTTTGTAGACAAGAGACTAGGAGATTGTTTAGACTTCTCTCCCATAAATCATATCACAAATTCACGTGTAGAGATATCACTAATTTTTTGCCTCTACATTTTGGCGCCGTCTGTGGGAAAGATCTTCATCTTTCAGAATAAAAAGCTACGATGTCAAGGCTCAAAAGCGCAATTGGATCACCCATAGACAGTTTTTCCCTGGGGAACTCTGATCCTGCGTTTCTTCCTTTTGACAATGACGCAAGGTTGCATGCAGCCAAAAGCCCCTCTAGGACCCATGAAGGTGACGAGGTATCCTCTGCAAGTTTCAAGCCCTCGAAAAACCAGAACCAGCAAAGCGAGGATCATGGTAAATCCCTCAGTGTCGAGAGGGAGAACCACTCCTTGGCAAAGTTGCCCCAGTCCCTGCAGGATCGACTTGATGCTCATGACAAGCTGTTCAAGAAATCCTAAGTCAGGGAGAAAGATTTGATCAATGAAAATGAAGAGTTAAAAGTCAAGTTGAAAGAAGTGACCAAAAGAGAAAAGCGGGCGAGAGAAGATCGACATGAAAGTCCGAGAAGGAAGCCTAGCAGGATTAAAACTGTTGATGAGAAAGGTTATCATCATCAGAAGCCTCGAATCCAGGAGGAGGACACGTGGATGCAGTATATCAATGAAGAGCTCAACATTTGCTTGAAGAGACCAGAGCAATAGGAGAGTATGAAGATGGTTTGGAGTCATCCCCATTCACTGTCTGGGTCAAAAAAGGCACGAATCTCGAGCAAATTTGTCGTTCTGAACTTCAAGTTGTACGACGAAAAGATCAACTCAGCCTTACATCAGGAAATTTCGACAACTGATGACCATCCACCGAAGAAACGAGCCACTACTCTGTATTATCTTCCCTAGCAGTCTGGAGGAGTCTGTCATGAAGTAGTTTGACAGCTTACCAAAAAGAACGATTAACGGGTGATCTTAGTTAGCCGAGCAGTTCACAACTTGATTTATCACGAGCAGTAAACATCCAAAGGATGTTGGGGCTCTATTGATGCTGAAAAAGAAGCGTAACGAAAGCTTGCGAGAGTATGCACATCGCTATTAGGAGACCATGAATGAAGTCGAAGGGTGCAATCCAGAGATTGTAGTTGCATCCTTCAAGATCGGCTTGCCAAAAGAAAACCCTCTATATCAATCGCTCACGAGGAGACCTACTACTAACCTGGAAGAATTGATGGCAAAGATCGAAAAGTATGCCAAGATTGATGATAACTTATCCAGAGAAGTGGTTAAGAAACATCTGAGCAAGAGACAGTTCGGTAGGGACAAGCAAATTGAGCCGAACAAAGAGGGAAGAAGGAAGTTTGAGAAGGAAGGATATCCCCAGAGGTCCCCTTTTCTTGGGGTAAATACATTATTCAAGGAACCAATATACAAGGTTCTAAGTCAGATCAAAGGCAAGCCGTTCTTCAAGTGGTCGAACAAGCTAATAGGTGATCCATCTAAAAGGAATCCAAATTTTAGGTGCTCGTATCACAGGAATATAGGCCATATGAAAGAGAATTTTCGATCTCTCAAGCAGCACCTGGAGGAGTTAGTCTAGGCTGGACATCTCGCAAAGTTCATTGAAAGTGAGCAAAAAACCAAAAGGGGGAGAACCGAGCCAAAAGGGGACCCCAACACTCTAGCTGGGGTAATTGATGTGATCCATGTCGCCACCAACCCTCAGATGTCCACAAATAACTCTGCTCGGGCTTATATTCAGAAAGCAACCAAAAAGAGAGAGGTGTACGCGTTAAGAATGACCCCGGAGGTCGCCAACAAACGAATCAAGATAGAGGATACAACCGAAATGATCTATTTCAGGATTTGGTCGGTGTTCACCAGTCGCACAACGACGCCTTGGTCCTTACACTTCAGATTGTGAATTTTGATGTGAGAAAGGTCCTGATTGATCTGGGGAGTTCTTCAGAAATTATATATATGGATTTATTCGAAAAGCTCGGCCTCAAGAAAGAGGATCTCAAGCCCTCAAATACTCCACTCATCAGCTGTAGTAGAAGAACAATTCTTCCCAAGGGGAAGGTCACGCTGCCCGTAAAGACAGGACCAGTTTGCGTCATGACCGAGTTCTTGGTAGTAGACATAGTCTCGGCATATAACACAATTATGAGGCGCACTTGACTACACGAGATGAAGGTAGTACCATTAACGTACCATCAAATGATGAGG
The DNA here is from genome assembly GCA_963454935.2 of Ilex paraguariensis. Lineage (NCBI taxonomy): Eukaryota > Viridiplantae > Streptophyta > Magnoliopsida > Aquifoliales > Aquifoliaceae > Ilex > Ilex paraguariensis. Next base: position 468,806 of record CAUOFW020005092.1, on the reverse strand, counting down.
TTCCCATCCTCTGATGGAGTAGTAAATATCCGAGGGGACCAGGTCAGTTCTAGAACTTGCTTGTTGGCCTCTATCAAATGTAAAGACAAGACAGAATACCTAGGAAACTACTCTGTGGCAGAACAGATGAAATAGCAATCAATATCAGACAGCTCGGTTGACCCTGCCGACCAAGCTGTCAAAAACAGCCCTAAAGTACCTTTAGACGAAGAAAGGGAGGCCACAAATCGAACAGTTGAAGAATTGATTAGAGTACCTCTAGATGAAGATGCTGATCAGGAAAAACATTTTTTGTTGGGAACAACTCTTAGTACTAAACAAGGGACAAAGCTCGCCACACTGCTAAGAGAATACGCTAATGTGTTCGCATGAAGTACCACCGATATGCTCAGCGTACCCCCAAAAGTGGCATGTCATCACTTAAACCTGGACCCGAGCTTTAAGTCAGTCAAGCAAAAGCTCAGGAGGTCGGCGATACAGCATCAGGAGGCAGTAAAAGAGGAAGTGGCTCACTTCCTGGAGTTTTAAACAATTAGGGAGGTGAAATATGCAACCTGGTTGTCAAACACTGTCGTGGTAAAAAAGAAAAATGGAAAGTGGAGAGTCTGTGTTGATTTCACGAACCTGAACAAAGCATGTCCAAAAGATAGTTTCCCCTGCCGAAGATAGATCAGTTGGTAAATGAAACAGCTGGGCACGAATAGATGAGTTTCTTGGATGCCTACAGGGGATATCATCAGATCCTCCTTGCCGAGGAGTATCAAGAAAAGACAGCTTTCATAATGCCGGAAGGAACGTACTGTTACAGAGTAATGCCATTTGGGTTGAAGAATGCTGGAGCAACATATCAGAGGTTAGTAACCAAAATATTTTCACATATGATAGATAGTACTATAGAAGTTTACATCGACGATATGGTAGTTAAAAGTCGGAAGGCCACAAGTCATTGTGCCGACCTGAGGGAAACTTTCAATATTCTTCGAAAATATAACATGAAGTTGAATGTGGCTAAATGTGCTTTCAGGGTCGGCTCTGGGAAATTCCTCGGGTTTCTGGTAACTCACCGAGGGATAGAAGTAAACCCCGACCAGGTAAAGGCTATTGTCGAACTACAGTCACCTCGGACTGTAAAAGAGGGTTAGAGGCTAATAGGAATGGTAGCAGCGCTCGGGAGATTCATATCCCGAGCATTTGATAAGTGTAGACCCTTCTTCCAGTCAATCAAGGGAAATAGGGGAGTACTTTGGTGTCAGAAATGTGAGGAGGCATTTGCAAAACTCAAAGAGGAGGCATTTACAAAACTCAAGGCATATTTGGCGTCGCCACCAATTCTATCCACCCCCTCCCCTGAAGAAAAGCTTTATCTCTACCTGGCTGTATTGGAGCACACTGTTAGTGGGGCACTGATGAGGAATGATGTGGGAAAGTTGAGACCCATTTACTATGTGAGCAAGATGCTCTTAGATGCGGAGTCAAGATACACTCCGTTGGAGAAACTCGCCCTAACACTCATTAGCTCAGCTAGGAAACTCAAGCATTACTTCTAAGCCCATTCAGTTACAGTGTTCACCGACCAGCCCTTGAAGTCGCTCTTTCATAAAGCTGACCTGTCCGGACGCATTGCTAAATGGGCAGTAGAGCTCGGAGAATTTGAAGTTCGGTTCAAACCAAGAAAGGCGATAAAAGGCCAAGTTGTGGCAGACTTTGTAGCAAAATTTTAGTCCAAGGATAGCTTGGAGAAGAGCGAAGAAATTAATTACAACCGAGAACTAGGCTGCTGTGGCAGCTGGATACTTTTTGTTGATGATTCTTCGAATTATAAAGGTGCTAGTATAAGAATCACTCTTGTGAGTTCGGACAAGTGTACCTTAGAGAAAGCTATCAGGCTTGGCTTCGAGGCTTCAAACAATGTGGCAGAGTACGAAGTCTTGATTGCTGAAGTAAGGATGGCAGCAGAGCTCAGAGTATTAAAGCTCCAGATATTATCTGATTCGCAGCTAGTGGTGAATTAGATAATAGGGGAATATGCGACAAAGGATGAAAGAATGATAGCATATCAGGCCGTGGTCGAGAAAGAACTGAGAAAAATACTAGAGTATTCAATACAACAGGTCGGGAGAGCAAAGAATTCACATGCCGATGCTTTAGCTTCACTGGCCTCGGCAATCGAGTAGGACACGACAAGATCAATAACTATTGAGTACTAACCCGAGCCCAACATTCAGCCGACTCGGTCTGAGGAAGTCTTATGCAATGAATTCGAGCCGAGCTGGATGGATCCAATAATTGGATTCTTGAAGAATGGTGACTTGCCCAAGGACAGCAAGGAAGCTCATAAGCTGCGCCTGAAAGTTTTCAGGTTCTGGCTATCCCCAAAGAACGAATTATATCGGCGCTCATTTGGAGGTCCGTATTTGAAATGTGTGCACCCGGCAATAGTTACTGACTTTCTATCCGAAATACGTGAAGGATGTTGCGGAGCTCATACAGGGGGAAGGTCACTAGCTCATCCAGCCATTTCTTAAAGGTTTTTGGTGGCCATACATGCAGAAGGATGCTCAGCAGTTTGTTAGGCGATGTGAGAAGTGTCAAAAATTTTCACCAATCCCGAGGAAGCCATCCAACGAACTACTTCCCTTGGCGAGCCCATGGTCGTTCGCACAATGGGGATTAGACATTGTGGGACCTTTACCTCGGGCCCCGGGCAACAAGAAGTACCTTCTAGTGACCACTGATTATTTCATAAAATGGGTTGAAGCCGAGGCGTTGGCTAACATCAGAGATATTGACATAAGAAAGTTCGTTTGGAGAAACATTATTACTAGGTTCGGCATCCCACACACTCTTATTTCTGACAATGGCATACAGTTCGACAGTGGTCTCTTCAAAGCTTTCTGTCAGCAATACGGAATTTGGAACCACTATTCCACCCCGACTTACCCTCAAAGCAATAGACAAGCTAAGATCACTAATAAAACAATCTTGGGTGGAATCAAGAAAAGGCTAAAGAATGCTAAAGGAAGATAGGTAGAAGAGCTGCAGAATGTATTCTGGACGTACCGAACCACACCTCGGCGGTTGACTGGAGAGACTCCCTTCGCCTTAGCTTATGAAATGGAAGCTGTTATTCCTTTAAAGATCGGCCTATCGACCTTGAAGACTGAGCTGGTCGAAAGCAGCAGGAACGATGCCGTCATGGCACGCGATCTTGATCTAGTTAAAGAAAAGAGAGAGTAGACCGCCATATGAATGGCTTCATACCAAAATCAGATTTTCCGAGCTTACAACAAAAATGTAAACCCTCAGTCTTTCACACCTGGAGACCCAGTTCTTAGGCGTGCACTAGGGTCAACTAAAAATCTAGTCCATGGGAAGCTTGGGACAAACTAGGAAGACCCATACATAATAGTCAAAATTGGGGGCAACGGGTATTACGAACTCAAAACCTTGGATCATAAGGCAATACCGCGCCCCTGGAATACTGCGAAACTCAGAAAGTTCTATTTCTAAGAAGTACCGTTTTAGATAAAACTCTGAAGTACCTTCGGAAATTTAAGGGTGCCCCTTAAAGTAATGATATATTAGCAGCAAATGTATTAAGTCAAAAGTTATCAATAAATATTCGAAGATTTTTTTTACTTCCACACCTATTTTGCATTATATACGTCTTACTACTAAGGCAGGGAGGCCAAAAAATCTGATAGAAGTCAAAAGCTTAAATCAGGCGCAGCCACCTGATCAAATCCATGTCCTCAGCTAGGCATGACGATGTAAGCTGACTAGGGATGAGTTTGAGCCCAATCAAATTGATGGGTCGGTGCGGAGTAGAAACACTCTTAGATCTCAAGGGGACTTTTGAGTAACTTTACTGAGGAACCGAGCTCTTTGAAAAAGACCGAGCAAGGAATAAGACTTCAAAGAGGCTCGAAACTACAAGTACATAAAAAGGTTCCAATTTAGGAACTGAATTCTTTGAAAGAGGGCCGAGCAAGGTCGATACTTCAAAGAGACTTTAAATTTTTCGTAAGTATAAAAAGGTTCTTGTTGAGAAACCAAACTCTTTGAAAAAAGGGTCGAGTAAAGTGCCAAGATTCCAAACAGATTTTTAATTTTTTTCCTAAGTTTAAAAAGGTTCTGACTAAGGAACTGAGCTCTTGGAGGAAGAGCTGAACAATTGCCACAACCTCAAGAGATTAAAGTTCTGACCAAGTGTAGAGGTTCTCACCTAGGAACTGAGCTTTTTTGAAGAATGGCCGGGTAAGGGCCATAACTTCACGAGCCTTAAAATTCTTGCTAAGAGCATAAAATTTTTTATCTAAGCAATCATCAAAACAAATTACAGAACTGAAAAGTTGCGATTTTTCAGTCAAACTGTTGGAGAGTACAAAAATTTTGGTAGAATTCAGAAGAGTAATGGGTTACAAAAATCTTTCTAAGTGTTGATCAGGTAGAAGGAGGCTGGGAAGAGCTCGAAAATGTGTGCTTGGAGAAGAGTTCTGAAGAAGGGTCAACTTTGACAACGATCAAAGTGGCTTGCCAACCCTTACTGAAGAGTGCCTCTTTAAGCTTAGGCATTTGCAGAGCAAGATCGGCCTCGACTTTGTCAACCCCCTCATTATAAGTAACATCCACCTTATCTTTAGCCATCACTTTGTATTAATCAAATTCTTTGAGAAGTGTGGAATAATCAAGCTGGGATTGAGAGAGCTCAACATTAGCTTTGTGTTCGGATTCCTTTAACTTTACATTTTCAGAAAAGATGCTTTTGGTTCTCGTCTGACAGGCTTTGATTTTGAGCCGGTAAGATCTTCACTTCTTCACACAGTTTGGCATATTCTTCATCAACACTCTCTTTCTTTGCAAGGGCTGAAGCTCGGACATGGATTGCGTCCTTCATCGCTTTATCTTTATGTGCAATCCGAGCTCCGACCTCATGAACTTTTTGAAGACCCTTGAGAGCACGGAGAATGAAAAGACTTAGAAAAATTTTGAAAGAAGTAACAAAAATCTTGAAGGAAGACTTACCAGGACCATGTGTTGAATTGCTTGACGAGACACTTCATCGTCGCTAAGCGCCTCGTTCATTGCCAGGTCCCGAGACAGGATTACCCCCTAGCAATTCCAACTGATACGTTGAAGTCCTCGATAGCAGAGTCCTTTGTAGTGATCTCTCTCTTTTTTGCCCTTAGTACAGGTCGAAAAGGTGGGGTTGTCAATCTGAGGGAGAAAGTCATTTCATCCTCAGTTAATCTCCGTCTTTTCGGGGCTGGTTCTTCGGCGAGCTCAAAAATGGAATCTTCTTCAAGTGGAGGGGTTTGGACAGAAGTAAGGGGATTTAGGTCAATCGAAATTGAAGTTTCATTATTCGAAGCCACATTCGCCTAGTCATTGCTCGGGATATCAGTATTGATTGGGGGAGCATCCTCGACAAGAACCTTGGCGATAGACTCTTCTTCGATGATAATCGGGGGCACAAAAGTTGTTGCCATTTGTTTAGAAGGAAGGGTTGACTCGACTGTTGATAGAAAATCCAAAAATTCTTTACCATTTTATGACCAAAAGCAGCCAATGAAGTTCTCTTTTTTCCCTGGGGTGTTTTTTCCCGAGCTGCCTGGATGGCCTCCCGATCTTCTGCAAGTGTTGCATTTGGTCGGTCCGGCACAACAATGAAAGAAGAGTAGGACAGACTGTATCCGAGCAGAGTATGTGCAGCTTGGTAGAACAACGGCTTATTGAAGTCCCAAACCTTCTGAAGTTGATCCAACTTGACAGAAGACTCAGGAATTTTACCTTTGACAATTTCGCCTATTCAGAAGAAAACCCTTAGAAAAACATAAAACAAAAGCAAGTTAAAACAAGAGATAATGGGATATCAAATACCTGACATACCCTCTTCATAAGGACAATGATATGAAGGAAAAACACCAGTGGCATACTCCCAATTCCCAGAAACAAACATTATGTCATTCTCATGACCTTTGTTAGAATCTGGGAGGTGGGTGACTAAGTAACAATCCTTTTTCCTCACAGATAGATAGAAATTGTCCCCTGCTACTTTGATAATATAGCTGTATAGGATCTCCCACAACCCAAGGCTCAAGTTCAGAATCTTGTTTAAGGAAGCTACCTCCATGACGATCTTGAAAAAGTTCAGATAGCACTGAAAGGGGCAGAGCTTAGTAGTAGAAAGCACCCAGATCAGAAGAGGATCAATAGGGAACCGCATGCCTCCCTCGGTGATAGCTCGAGTGGGGATGGGGATTGATTCCCTCGTGCCTATTAAGGGTTCTTCTTTTCCAGCGACCCTTACTTCTACGTCATCTGGAATATTATATTTGACTTTGAAGGCAGGAACCTTTGAATGAGTGAGAGGGGCCATTGGAGCTAAAGAAATAAAGCAGACTTGGAGCAGACGAAGCACAGAGAAGCAAAACAGAGAGAAGATGGGAGTCTGAAAGCAGAAAAAGTGAAGTGAATAAAATTCAAAAAGAGGCGGTTTATGAAGGAAAGGAATTCTAAAAGACAATATTTAAATACTTTGAATGTGCCGCCAAAGCAAAAGGGGAAGTTATGAAATACAAGTACTGATGACGAAAAGATGAAAAAACGGCTGACAGACGAAAAACGTCTGTCAGACGTTTTCTAGGGGCAAATGAAGGGGTTAGCCCTCATAATGACACGTGTTACAACATTAAATAAGCTCACGTGAGCTTGACAAGACCAGTATGTGACGAGGATATTCACCTAGTCTTGAGGACCGAGTCGAACTGATCAGTTCATTCGACAAACAAAGAAAGAGTTAGGTTCTCTTGATGGACGAACTCATCGGTCTATCCAGCTAAGCAAGGAAAGAGCTCGGCTTGTACCAAGCCGAGTCCGTTAAAGTGTTCGGCAAGGCAATTGAAGAGATCAGTTTGTACCAAACCAAGCCCCTTAATCTGTTCGGCAAATATCAAGTGTGCTCGGCGTTCGATATGGCCGAGCTGTTTCAAATGATAAACAAAAAGATAAAGATTCGCCTATAATTTAGGCAATCAGATAAACGAATTAGAGAAATTGAAGATGTCAGGAGAAAATAAAGGAGAAATATCAGCAACTTCCTAAATTGAATGACTGAATCTAAGGAAGGGGTGCCACCTTGAATCAAGAATCACGGAAACCCTAAGAGGATGATCAACTATAAAAAGCAAAAGGAGTCAAGAAGAAAGGTACGCTGAACTCTCTTGGTCTTAGTGCAATTCTCCTTGTTCTATTACTGACTTAAGGATCGGAGTGCCTTCGATCGAAGCACTTCGATCTTGGGCAGTTTGTTCATTTTGTAGGCAAGAGACTAGGAGATCGTTAAGACTTCTCTCCTAGAAATCATATCACAAATTCACGTGTAGAGGTATCACTAATTTTTTGCCTCTACACCATGTTACCATTGCCATGTAGTGTTACTATCCTCTAAAAAACATATGACTAGACAAGGTGAACCCCACTCGGTGGTTATCAAATACAGTAATGTTATGCTTACTAAGTTTCTTACCAAATTTTTATCCAATCTTTATCATTAAATATTAATGGGATCCACTTATTTAATGATCAAAATTATTCCACATCACTTGAGATTAGAAAATTTGGTAAGAAACCGTAGTCAACATAATATTGTTGTATTAAATAACATTGACGGGTGGTTACTAAACTTTGTAGGATCCACTTGCTCAGTTACTATGTTCTTATTAGATGGTGACATCATATGACGACAATGAAGTAGTGTCATTGTTATATCCAATATTTTTTCCTAAAATAGTGGCTTCAATGGCTCTATCATTGAGCTAGCCTTGGACGCCTAGGTTCGAAATGGTTGACCACATTTTGATATCATTGGATTGATACATAATACGAATTTGATATGATATTACTATCATTATCAATACGCAATAAATTAAAAAGAAAAACTCTATGGTTCATAGGGCGGAGATATAAATTATGATCATGTCTAACACGTAAGTAGCAGTTCTAATATGAAATTTAGTATTGGAACCTATTACCATTCCAATAGGAACCTATTACCATTCAGTAAGTCAAAATTTTAAATTAATTTTTTAAGTCTATTTAACATTTTCCTTTGTGTTTAATTCTTTTTCTCAGTTAGTGGAGTCCCAGTGGCACTGTCTCCGTCAAGTGAAGGTCCTGCACCATCCGGTAACTTCTCAGGGCTCCTTGATTTAACTTATGGAAATTCATTTTTATCACTTTAAAATGCTACTTAATTTCCTCCTCAAATTGTTTCACACAATGTGGAGTTCTTTCTGTTGCTTCAAAGAAATAATGTTGCTAGCTGGAAATGTTGTCAGGCAATGGGTCGTGCTATATTGGGTTCAAAATTGTGCCTATAAACTGTGTCGTGCCAAATTGTTCAAGGTATACCCGATTAGTAGTCTGATTCGTGTTGTGCATGACTAGTTTCTTGTTCACTCATTCATTAAGCAAGTCTGAAAATGACCTCAATCCGAGACTAAATGAGAAAGGCTAGGAGACAGAATGTATGAGAGGTAAACTACACAAGGCTTTAACAGGACTTACATTCATAGATGCCCATCGCAACTTAGTACTGATTCTAAGTGCAGTTCTCCTTCTTCCTTATTTTTTCGGCCTATATTGTGGACTGAGCNTGATTCCCTCGTGCCTATTAAGGGTTCTTCTTTTCCTGTGACCCTTACTTCTACGTCATCTGGAATATTATATTTGACTTTGAAGGCAGGAACCTTTGAATGAGTGAGAGGGGCCATTGGAGCTAAAGAAATAAAGCAGACTTGGAGAAGACGAAGCACAAAGAAGCAAAACAGAGAGAGGATGGGAGTCTGAAAGCAGAAAAAGTGAAGTGAATAAAATTCAAAAAGAGGCGGTTTATGAAGGAAAGGAATTCTAAAAGACAATATTTAAATACTTTGAATGTGCCGCCAAAGCAAAAGGGGAAGTTATGAAATACAAGTAATGATGACGAAAAGATGAAAAAATGGCTGACAGACGAAAATCGTCTGTCAGACGTTTTCTAGGGGCAAATGAAGGGGTTAGCCCTCATAATAACACGTGTTACAACATTAAATAAGCTCACGTGAGCTTGACAAGACCAGTATGTGACGAGGATATTCACCTAGTCTTGAGGACCGAGTCGAACTGATCAGTTCATTCGACAAACAAAGAAAGAGTTAGGTTCTCTTGATGGACGAACTCGTCGGTCTATCCAGCTAAGCAAGGAAAGAGCTCGGCTTGTACCAAGCCGAGTCCGTTAAAGTGTTCGGCAAGACAATTGAAGAGATCAGTTTGTACCAAACCAAGCCCCTTAATCTGTT
>CAUOFW020005092.1:381570-459437 GCA_963454935.2 Ilex paraguariensis | reverse complement strand
AAAATAAAACAACACGACCACCTCTGAGTCGGCATCATTGCCACCCTTACCTGTTGCCCGTATCTTGAAAATTTCTATAATTTTTTAACTGATCCCCTTCATCTCTCTCTGAATCATTCCACCCAAGCCCATTGTAACAAAAACATAGAGCACATCAATGGCCACCAACAAAACCACCAATATTACCTGGACCCTCCTGGCCACGGCCCTGGTTCTGGTGACACTTCCCAGCACGAAAGCACAGTCGCCTGCGTTGGCGGCGGCACCAGGGCCGTGATTGGATTGTTCGAGTTATTTGGCTAACGTGTCAGACTGCCTGAGTTTTGTGGAGGCCGGAAGCAACCTGACGGAGCCGGAAAAAGGGTGCTGCCCGGAGCTGGCGGGGTTTGCGGAGAGCCAACCCATCTGTTTGTGCCAGCTGCTTGCGAAAAGTTAGAGCTTCGGAGTCCAAAATTGATGTGAAAAGGGCACTCGAGCTTCCTTCAGTTTGTGGAGTCAGCTTTTCACCTGTTAGATTCTGCTCAGGTTCTTTCTCTCTCTCTCTCNAGGAGAAAATAAAGGAGAAATATCAGCAACTTCCTAAATTGAATGACTGAATCTAAGGAAGGGGTGCCACCTTGAATCAAGAATCACGGAAACCCTAAGAGGATGATCAACTATAAAAAGCAAAAGGAGTCAAGAAGAAAGGTACGCTGAACTCTCTTGGTCTTAGTGCAATTCTCCTTGTTCTATTACTGACTTAAGGATCGGAGTGCCTTCGATCGAAGCACTTCGATCTTGGGCAGTTTGTTCATTTTGTAGGCAAGAGACTAGGAGATCGTTAAGACTTCTCTCCTAGAAATCATATCACAAATTCACGTGTAGAGGTATCACTAATTTTTTGCCTCTACACCATGTTACCATTGCCATGTAGTGTTACTATCCTCTAAAAAACATATGACTAGACAAGGTGAACCCCACTCGGTGGTTATCAAATACAGTAATGTTATGCTTACTAAGTTTCTTACCAAATTTTTATCCAATCTTTATCATTAAATATTAATGGGATCCACTTATTTAATGATCAAAATTATTCCACATCACTTGAGATTAGAAAATTTGGTAAGAAACCGTAGTCAACATAATATTGTTGTATTAAATAACATTGACGGGTGGTTACTAAACTTTGTAGGATCCACTTGCTCAGTTACTATGTTCTTATTAGATGGTGACATCATATGACGACAATGAAGTAGTGTCATTGTTATATCCAATATTTTTTCCTAAAATAGTGGCTTCAATGGCTCTATCATTGAGCTAGCCTTGGACGCCTAGGTTCGAAATGGTTGACCACATTTTGATATCATTGGATTGATACATAATACGAATTTGATATGATATTACTATCATTATCAATACGCAATAAATTAAAAAGAAAAACTCTATGGTTCATAGGGCGGAGATATAAATTATGATCATGTCTAACACGTAAGTAGCAGTTCTAATATGAAATTTAGTATTGGAACCTATTACCATTCCAATAGGAACCTATTACCATTCAGTAAGTCAAAATTTTAAATTAATTTTTTAAGTCTATTTAACATTTTCCTTTGTGTTTAATTCTTTTTCTCGGTTAGTGGAGTCCCAGTGGCACTGTCTCCGTCAAGTGAAGGTCCTGCACCATCCGGTAACTTCTCAGGGCTCCTTGATTTAACTTATGGAAATTCATTTTTATCACTTTAAAATGCTACTTAATTTCCTCCTCAAATTGTTTCACACAATGTGGAGTTCTTTCTGTTGCTTCAAAGAAATAATGTTGCTAGCTGGAAATGTTGTCAGGCAATGGGTCGTGCTATATTGGGTTCAAAATTGTGCCTATAAACTGTGTCGTGCCAAATTGTTCAAGGTATACCCGATTAGTAGTCTGATTCGTGTTGTGCATGACTAGTTTCTTGTTCACTCATTCATTAAGCAAGTCTGAAAATGACCTCAATCCGAGACTAAATGAGAAGGGCTAGGAGACAGAATGTATGAGAGGTAAACTACACAAGGCTTTAACAGGACTTACATTCATAGATGCCCATCGCAACTTAGTACTGATTCTAAGTGCAGTTCTCCTTCTTCCTTATTTTTTCGGCCTATATTGTGGACTGAGCTTTGTCCCTTTTGTACATATTTTCTGAAAATTTCTTAGATTTACATGTCTATTTTCTTAACCAGTTGGTGGTACTTCCCTAGGAATATTTAGCAAAAGCCCCGGATCCAGAAACAGCACCAATGGATCTCCACGAATACCAGCAGCAGCCACTGATCTATCCTCNAAAGCAGAAAAAGTGAAGTGAATAAAATTCAAAAAGAGGCGGTTTATGAAGGAAAGGAATTCTAAAAGACAATATTTAAATACTTTGAATGTGCCGCCAAAGCAAAAGGGGAAGTTATGAAATACAAGTAATGATGACGAAAAGATGAAAAAATGGCTGACAGACGAAAATCGTCTGTCAGACGTTTTCTAGGGGCAAATGAAGGGGTTAGCCCTCATAATAACACGTGTTACAACATTAAATAAGCTCACGTGAGCTTGACAAGACCAGTATGTGACGAGGATATTCACCTAGTCTTGAGGACCGAGTCGAACTGATCAGTTCATTCGACAAACAAAGAAAGAGTTAGGTTCTCTTGATGGACGAACTCGTCGGTCTATCCAGCTAAGCAAGGAAAGAGCTCGGCTTGTACCAAGCCGAGTCTGTTAAAGTGTTCGGCAAGACAATTGAAGAGATCAGTTTGTACCAAACCAAGCCCCTTAATCTGTTCGGCAAATATCAAGTGTGCTCGGCGTTCGATATGGCCGAGCTGTTTCAAATGATAAACAAAAAGATAAAGATTCGCCTATAATTTAGGCAATCAGATAAACGAATTAGAGAAATTGAAGATGTCAGGAGAAAATAAAGGAGAAATATCAGCAACTTCCTAAATTGAATGACTGAATCTAAGGAAGGGGTGCCACCTTGAATCAAGAATCACGGAAACCCTAAGAGGATGATCAACTATAAAAAGCAAAAGGAGTCAAGAAGAAAGGTACGCTGAACTCTCTTGGTCTTAGTGCAATTCTCCTTGTTCTATTACTGACTTAAGGATCGGAGTGCCTTCGATCGAAGCACNCTAGGAGATTGTTTAGACTTCTCTCCCATAAATCATATCACAAATTCACGTGTAGAGGTATCACTAATTTTTTGCCTCTACATTTTGGCGCAGTCTGTGGGAAAGATCTTCATCTTTCAAAATAAAAAGCTACGATGTCAAGGCTCAGAAGCGCAATTGGATCACCTATAGACAGTTTTGCCCTGGGGAACTTTGATCCTGCGTTTCTTCCTTTTGACAACGACGCGAGGTTGCATGCAGCCAGAAGCCTNACAAATTCACGTGTAGAGGTATCACTAATTTTTTGCCTCTACACCATGTTACCATTGCCATGTAGTGTTACTATCCTCTAAAAAACATATGACTAGACAAGGTGAACCCCACTCGGTGGTTATCAAATACAGTAATGTTATGCTTACTAAGTTTCTTACCAAATTTTTATCCAATCTTTATCATTAAATATTAATGGGATCCACTTATTTAATGATCNCCATGAAGGTGACGAGGTATCCTCTGCAAGTTTCAAGCCCTCGAAAAACCAGAACCAACAAAGCGAGGATCATGGTAAATCCCTCCGTGTCGAGAGGGAGAACCACTCCTTGGCAAAGTTGCCCTAGTCCCTGTAGGATCGACTTGATGCTCATGACAAGCTGTTCAAGAAATCCTAAGCCAGGGAGAAAGATCTGATCAAAGAAAATGAAGAGTTAAAAGTCAAGTTGATAGAAGTGACCAAAAGAGAAAAGCGGGCGAGAGAAGATTGGCATGAAAGTCCAAGAAGGAAGCCTAGCAGGATTAAAACTGTCGATGAGAAAGGTTACCATCATCAGAAGCCTCGAATCCAGGAGGAGGACACGTGGATACAGTATATCAATGAAGAGCTCAACATTTGCTTGAAGAGACCAGAGCAAAGGTCAGCAAGGTACCTAGCCAAAAGAGCAATAGGAGAGTATGAAGATGGTTTGGAGTCATCCCCATTCACTGTCTGGGTCAAAAAAGGCACGAATCTCGAGCAAATTTGTCGTTCCGAACTTCAAGTTGTACAACGAAAAGATCAACTCAGCCTCATATCAGGAACTTTCGACAACTGATGACCATCCACCGAAGAAACGAGCCACTACTCTGCACTATCTTCCCTAGTAGTCTGGAGGAGTCTGTCATGAAGTGGTTTGACAGCTTACCAAAAATAATGATTAACGGGTGATCTTAGTTAGCCGAGCAGTTCACAACTTGATTTATCACGAGCAGTAAACATCCAAAGGATGTTGGGGCTCTATTGATGCTGAAAAAGAAGGGTAACGAAAGCTTGCGATAGTATGCACATCGCTATTGGGAGACCATGAATGAAGTCAAAGGGTGCAATCCAGAGATTGTAGTTGCATCCTTCAAGATCGACTTGCCGAAAGAAAACCCACTATACCAATCCCTCATGAGGAGACCTACTACTGACCTGGAAGAATTGATGGCAAAGATCGAAAAGTATGCAAAGATTGATGATAACTTATCCAGAGAAGTGGTTAAGAAACATCCGAGCAAGAGACAGTTCGGTAGGGACAAGCAAACTGAGCCGAACAGCGAGGGAAGAAGGAAGTTTGAGAAGCNTGGTTAAGAAACATCTGAGCAAGAGACAGTTCGGTAGGGACAAGCAAATTGAGCCGAACAAAGAGGGAAGAAGGAAGTTTGAGAAGGAAGGATATCCCCAGAGGTCCCCTTTTCTTGGGGTAAATACATTATTCAAGGAACCAATATACAAGGTTCTAAGTCAGATCAAAGGCAAGCCGTTCTTCAAGNAGAGGTCCCCTTTTCTTGGGGTAAATACATTATTCAAGGAACCAATATACAAGGTTCTAAGTCAGATCAAAGGTAAGCCGTTCTTCAAGTGGTCGAACAAGCTAATAGGTGATCCATCTAAAAGGAATCCAAATTTTAGGTGCTCTTATCACAGGGATATAGGCCATATGAAAGAGAATTTTCGATCTCTCAAGCAGCACCTAGAGGAGTTAGTCCAGGCTGGACATCTCGCAGAGTTCATTGAAAGTGAGCAAATAACCAAAAGGGGGAGAATCGAGCCAAAAGGGGACCCCAACACTCCAGCTGGGGCAATTGATGTGATCCATGTCGCCACCAACCTTCAGATGTCCACAAACAACTCTGCTCGGGCTTATATTCAGAAAGCAACCAAAAAGAGAGAGGTGTACGTGTTAAGAATGACCCCGGAGGTTGCCAACAAATGAATCAAGATAGAGGATACAGCCGAAGCGATCTATTTCAGGATTTGGTCGGTGTTCACCAGTCGCACAACGACGCCTTGGTCCTTACACTTCGGATTGTGAATTTTGATGTGAGAAAGGTCTTGATTGATCCAGAGAGTTCTTCAGAAATTATGTATATGGGTTTGTTTGAAAAGCTCGGCCTCAAGAAAGAGGATCTCAAGCCCTCAAATACTCCACTCATCGGCTGCAGTAGAAGAACAATTCTTCCCAAGGGGAAGGTTACGCTGCCCATAAAGACAGGACCAGTTTGCGTCATGACCGAGTTCTTGGTAGTTGACACAGTCTCGGCATACAACGCAATTATGGGGCGCACTTGACTGCACGAGATGAAAGTAGTACCATCAGCGTACCATCAAATGTTGAGGTTCCCATCCTCTGATGGAGTACTAAATATCCGAGGGGACCAGGTCAATTCTAGAACTTGCTTGTTAGCCTCTATCAAATCTAAAGACAAGACAGAATACCCAGGAAACTACTCTGTGGCAGAACAGATGAAATAACAATCAATATCAGACAGCTCGGTTGACCCTGCCGACCAAGCTATCAAAAACAGCCCTAAAGTACCTTTAGACGAAGAAAGGGAGGCCACAAATCGAACAGTTGAAGACTTGATTAGAGTACCTCTAGATGAAGATGCTGATCAGGAAAAACATTTTTTGTTGGGAACAACTCTTAGTACTGAAACAAGGGACAAAGCTCGTCACACTGTTGAGAGAATACGCCGATGTGTTCGCATGAAATACCACCGATATGCTTGGCGTACCCCCAAAAGTGGCATGTCATCACTTAAACCTGGACCCGAGCTTTAAGTCAGTCAAGCAAAAGCTCAGGAGGTCGGCGATACAGCATCAGGAGGCAGTAAAAGAGGAAGTGGCTCACTTGCTGGAGTTTCAAACAATTAGGGAGGTGAAATATGCAACCTGGTTGTCAAACACTGTCGTGGTAAAAAAGAAAAATGGAAAGTGGAGAGTTTGTGTTGACTTCACCGACCTGAACAAAGCATGTCCAAAAGATAGTTTCCCCTGCCGAAGATAGATCAGTTGGTAAATGAAACAGCTGGGCACGAGCAGATGAGTTTCTTGGATGCCTATAGGGGATATCATCAGATCCCCCTTGCCGAGGAGTATCAAGAAAAGACAGCTTTCATAATGCCGGAAGGAACGTACTGTTACATAGTAATGCCCTTTGGGTTGAAGAATGCTGGAGCAACATATCAGAGGTTAGTAACCAAAATATTTTCACATATGATAGATAGTACTATAGAAGTTTACATCGACGATATGGTAGTTAAAAGTCGGAAGGCCACAAGTCATTGTGCCGACCTGAGGGAAACTTTCAATATTCTTCGAAAATATAACATGAAGTTGAATGTGGCTAAATGTGCTTTCAGGGTCGGCTCTGGGAAATTCCTCGGGTTTCTGGTAACTCACCGAGGGATAGAAGTAAACCCCGACCAGGTAAAGGCTATTGTCGAACTACAGTCACCTCGGACTGTAAAAGAGGGTTAGAGGCTAATAGGAATGGTAGCAGCGCTCGGGAGATTCATATCCCGAGCATTTGATAAGTGTAGACCCTTCTTCCAGTCAATCAAGGGAAATAGGGGAGTACTTTGGTGTCAGAAATGTGAGGAGGCATTTGCAAAACTCAAAGAGGAGGCATTTACAAAACTCAAGGCATATTTGGCGTCGCCACCAATTCTATCCACCCCCTCCCCTGAAGAAGAGTTTTATCTCTACCTGGCTGTATTGGAGCACACTGTTAGTGGGGCACTGATGAGGAATGATGTGGGAAAGTTGAGACCCATTTACTATGTGAGCAAGATGCTCTTAGATGCGGAGTCAAGATACACTCCGTTGGAGAAACTCGCCCTAACACTCATTAGCTCAGCTAGGAAACTCAGGCATTACTTCTAAGCCCATTCAGTTACATTGTTCACCGACCAGCCCTTGAAGTCGCTCTTTCATAAAGTTGACCTGTCCGGACGCATTGCTAAATGGGCAGTAGAGCTCGGAGAATTTGAAGTTCGGTTCGAACCAAGAAATGTGAGAAAAGGCCAAGTTGTGGCAGACTTTGTAGCGAAATTTTAGTCCAAGGATAGCTTGGAGAAGAGCGAAGAAATTAATTACAACCGAGAACTAGGCTGCTGTGGCAGCTGGATTCTTTTTGTTGATGGTTCTTCGAATTATAAAGGTGCTAGTATAAGAATCACTCTTGTGAGTTCGGACAAGTGTACCTTAGAGAAAGCTATCAGGCTTGGCTTCGAGGCTTCAAACAATGTGGCAGAGTACGAAGTCTTGATTGCTGGAGTAAGGATGACAGCAGAGCTCGGAGTATTAAAGCTCCAGATATTATCTGATTCGCAGCTAGTGGTGAATTAGATAATAGGGGAATATGCGGCAAAGGATGAAAGAATGATAGCATATCAGGCCATGGTCGAGAAAGAACTGAGAAAAATACTAGAGTATTCAATACAACAGGTCGGGAGAGTAAAGAATTCACATGCCGATGCTTTAGCTTCACTGGACTCAGCAATCGAGTAGGACACGACAAGATCAATAACTATTTTGTTTTACGCTTAGAAAAACATAAAACAAAAGCAAGTTAAAACAAGAGATAATGGGATATCAAATACCTGACATACCCTCTTCATAAGGACAATGATATGAAGGAACAACACCAGTGGCATACTCCCAATTCCCAGAAACAAACATTATGTCATTCTCATGACCTTTGTTAGAATCTGGGAGGTGGGTGACTAAGTAACGATCCTTTTTCTTCACAGATAGATAGAAATTGTCCCCTGCTACTTTGATAATGTAGCAGTATAGGATCTCCCACAACCCAAGGCTCAAGTTCAGAATCTTGTTTAAGGAAGCTACCTCCATGACGATCTTGAAAAAGTTCAGATAGCACTGAAAGGGGCAGAGTTTAGTAGTAGAAAGCACCCAGATCAAAAGAGGATCAATAAGGAACCGCATGCCTCCCTCGGTGATAGCTCGAGTGGGGATGGGGATTGATTCCCTCATGCCTATTAAGGGTTCTTCTTTTCCAGCGACCCTTACTTCTACGTCATCTGGAATATTATATTTGACTTTGAAGGCAGGAACCTTTGAATGAGTGAGAGGGGCCATTGGAGCTAAAGAAATAAAGCAGACTTGGAGCAGACGAAGCACAGAGAAGCAAAACAGAGAGAAGATGGGAGTCTGAAAGCAGAAAAAGTGAAGTGAATAAAATTCAAAAAGAGGCGGTTTATGAAGGAAAGGAATTCTAAAAGACAATATTTAAATACTTTGAATGTGCCGCCAAAGCAAAAGGGGAAGTTATGAAATACAAGTACTGATGACGAAAAGATGAAAAAACGGCTGACAGACGAAAAACGTCTGTCAGACGTTTTCTAGGGGCAAATGAAGGGGTTAGCCCTCATAATGACACGTGTTACAACATTAAATAAGCTCACGTGAGCTTGACAAGACCAGTATGTGACGAGGATATTCACCTAGTCTTGAGGACCGAGTCGAACTGATCAGTTCATTCGACAAACAAAGAAAGAGTTAGGTTCTCTTGATGGACGAACTCATCGGTCTATCCAGCTAAGCAAGGAAAGAGCTCGGCTTGTACCAAGCCGAGTCCGTTAAAGTGTTCGGCAAGGCAATTGAAGAGATCAGTTTGTACCAAACCAAGCCCCTTAATCTGTTCGGCAAATATCAAGTGTGCTCGGCGTTCGATATGGCCGAGCTGTTTCAAATGATAAACAAAAAGATAAAGATTCGCCTATAATTTAGGCAATCAGATAAACGAATTAGAGAAATTGAAGATGTCAGGAGAAAATAAAGGAGAAATATCAGCAACTTCCTAAATTGAATGACTGAATCTAAGGAAGGGGTGCCACCTTGAATCAAGAATCACGGAAACCCTAAGAGGATGATCAACTATAAAAAGCAAAAGGAGTCAAGAAGAAAGGTACGCTGAACTCTCTTGGTCTTAGTGCAATTCTCCTTGTTCTATTACTGACTTAAGGATCGGAGTGCCTTCGATCGAAGCACTTCGATCTTGGGCAGTTTGTTCATTTTGTAGGCAAGAGACTAGGAGATCGTTAAGACTTCTCTCCTAGAAATCATATCACAAATTCACGTGTAGAGGTATCACTAATTTTTTGCCTCTACACCATGTTACCATTGCCATGTAGTGTTACTATCCTCTAAAAAACATATGACTAGACAAGGTGAACCCCACTCGGTGGTTATCAAATACAGTAATGTTATGCTTACTAAGTTTCTTACCAAATTTTTATCCAATCTTTATCATTAAATATTAATGGGATCCACTTATTTAATGATCAAAATTATTCCACATCACTTGAGATTAGAAAATTTGGTAAGAAACCGTAGTCAACATAATATTGTTGTATTAAATAACATTGACGGGTGGTTACTAAACTTTGTAGGATCCACTTGCTCAGTTACTATGTTCTTATTAGATGGTGACATCATATGACGACAATGAAGTAGTGTCATTGTTATATCCAATATTTTTTCCTAAAATAGTGGCTTCAATGGCTCTATCATTGAGCTAGCCTTGGACGCCTAGGTTCGAAATGGTTGACCACATTTTGATATCATTGGATTGATACATAATACGAATTTGATATGATATTACTATCATTATCAATACGCAATAAATTAAAAAGAAAAACTCTATGGTTCATAGGGCGGAGATATAAATTATGATCATGTCTAACACGTAAGTAGCAGTTCTAATATGAAATTTAGTATTGGAACCTATTACCATTCCAATAGGAACCTATTACCATTCAGTAAGTCAAAATTTTAAATTAATTTTTTAAGTCTATTTAACATTTTCCTTTGTGTTTAATTCTTTTTCTCGGTTAGTGGAGTCCCAGTGGCACTGTCTCCGTCAAGTGAAGGTCCTGCACCATCCGGTAACTTCTCAGGGCTCCTTGATTTAACTTATGGAAATTCATTTTTATCACTTTAAAATGCTACTTAATTTCCTCCTCAAATTGTTTCACACAATGTGGAGTTCTTTCTGTTGCTTCAAAGAAATAATGTTGCTAGCTGGAAATGTTGTCAGGCAATGGGTCGTGCTATATTGGGTTCAAAATTGTGCCTATAAACTGTGTCGTGCCAAATTGTTCAAGGTATACCCGATTAGTAGTCTGATTCGTGTTGTGCATGACTAGTTTCTTGTTCACTCATTCATTAAGCAAGTCTGAAAATGACCTCAATCCGAGACTAAATGAGAAGGGCTAGGAGACAGAATGTATGAGAGGTAAACTACACAAGGCTTTAACAGGACTTACATTCATAGATGCCCATCGCAACTTAGTACTGATTCTAAGTGCAGTTCTCCTTCTTCCTTATTTTTTCGGCCTATATTGTGGACTGAGCTTTGTCCCTTTTGTACATATTTTCTGAAAATTTCTTAGATTTACATGTCTATTTTCTTAACCAGTTGGTGGTACTTCCCTAGGAATATTTAGCAAAAGCCCCGGATCCAGAAACAGCACCAATGGATCTCCACGAATACCAGCAGCAGCCACTGATCTATCCTCCCTTCTTGGCTTAGCAATTGCATTTGTGACAACATTCTTCTGATACAAATTTTTGTATTGATATTATATTGTGTAATCGGATCTTTGTTGATGTGTAACATGAAAAACATACAGAACTTTATGCTGTAATTTATTTCATGAACTGTATATAAGCACTATTATTGTTTCAGAAATGACAATTCAATGGGTTATGCTCAATTGTCTACGTTCATAAGGCTAATCCCATCATTAATAAAGGCCGTGGACTATGCAAATAGGTTTAACCAAATTCTCAGTGACCAATAGTGTTTGAGAACGTAAATCATAAGCAGCTTTTGTAGGAAAAAATGAAATCTGAAAGATAAAGTGTACAGCAGGGGTGAGGCGTAATTAGATAATAACCATGAAAATGAAATAAAAAATAGATGTTAGAACCTTTGGTATTCAGAAACTGATTTAATATAGTTGTTATGACATTAAGGGATCCGCTACCCGGGTACAAAAACTGGTCAATGTGTTTATCTGAGCAACTATGAAAATTAAATAAAAAATAGATATTAAAACCTTTGGTATTCAGAAGCTGATATAATATAGGAGTTATGACAGAAGGGATCCACTACCCGGGTGCAAACTGGTCAATGTGTTTCATAAATACTAGAAACCTGCATCTCCACCGCTTGCTTCAAAGTCTCACTTTAACTCAAAGGTAAAATAACTGAAGTGTATATATATATATACTCAAGTATTTTTAGAAATTTAATCGATGTAAGATTGAATTTCTACTATATAAAAAACACTCTTTAATTTAAAATACTATAAAGTTTTACACTTATTTTCATTGTTTCCGGCTGGCAGCGTTTCGCTGAAGGGGATAAGCATATCTTGCCGGAATAAAAAAAAGATGGACTGCTAATTTATTTTGAGTACTTCTATATATTTTCTCACCAGATGCATCTATAAATGGGCTATTTCTATCTAGTAAAATAAAGTGTGGTTAAATACAAGAAAAATATCTTCTTTGTTTTTTTTGTGGAGTGAGATTGAATGGAAGATTTTGTGGGTGTTTTTGCAATTGAATAGACGCATCCACACCGTCATTTATAATTTTTGTGGGAGTTTTTATAATTTTTTATGGGTATTTTTGCTACTTTTATGATACTTGCGATCAATTTTAAAATGTTAGGATCAATCTATGTGGTAACTATTTTTATCACTTTTGTGGTACTTGCGATCGATCCTAAAATGTTAAGATTGATCGCAAGGATCAAAAAAGTTAAAAAAACAATCACAAAAGTTGTTAAATTAGTTGTAATTTTTTTATTGNGAGGTTAGTAACCAAAATATTTTCACATATGATAAATAGTACTATAGAAGTTTACATCGACGATATGGTAGTTAAAAGTCGAAAGGCCACAAGTCATTGTGCCGACCTGAGGGAAACTTTCAATATTCTTCGAAAATATAACATGAAGTTGAATGCGGCTAAATGTGCTTTCAGGGTCGGCTCGGGAAAATTCCTCGGGTTTCTAGTAACTCACCGAGGGATAGAAGTAAACCCCGACTCGGTAAAGGCTATTGTCGAACTACAGTCACCTCGGACTGTAAAAGAGGTTTAGAGGCTAATAGGAATGGTAGCAGCGCTCGGGAGATTCATTTCCCGAGCATTTGATAAGTGTAGACCCTTCTTCCAGTCAATCAAGGGAAATAGGGGAGTACTTTGGTGTCAGAAATGTGAGGAGGCATTTGCAAAACTCAAAGAGGAGGCATTTACAAAACTCAAGGCATATTTGGCGTCGCCACCAATTCTATCCACCCCCTCCCCTGAAGAAGAGTTTTATCTCTACCTGGCTGTATTGGAGCACACTGTTAGTGGGGCACTGATGAGGAATGATGTGGGAAAGTTGAGACCCATTTACTATGTGAGCAAGATGCTCTTAGATGCGGAGTCAAGATACACTCCGTTGGAGAAACTCGCCCTAACACTCATTAGCTCAGCTAGGAAACTCAGGCATTACTTCTAAGCCCATTCAGTTACATTGTTCACCGACCAGCCCTTGAAGTCGCTCTTTCATAAAGTTGACCTGTCCGGACGCATTGCTAAATGGGCAGTAGAGCTCGGAGAATTTGAAGTTCGGTTCGAACCAAGAAATGTGAGAAAAGGCCAAGTTGTGGCAGACTTTGTAGCGAAATTTTAGTCCAAGGATAGCTTGGAGAAGAGCGAAGAAATTAATTACAACCGAGAACTAGGCTGCTGTGGCAGCTGGATTCTTTTTGTTGATGGTTCTTCGAATTATAAAGGTGCTAGTATAAGAATCACTCTTGTGAGTTCGGACAAGTGTACCTTAGAGAAAGCTATCAGGCTTGGCTTCGAGGCTTCAAACAATGTGGCAGAGTACGAAGTCTTGATTGCTGGAGTAAGGATGACAGCAGAGCTCGGAGTATTAAAGCTCCAGATATTATCTGATTCGCAGCTAGTGGTGAATTAGATAATAGGGGAATATGCGGCAAAGGATGAAAGAATGATAGCATATCAGGCCATGGTCGAGAAAGAACTGAGAAAAATACTAGAGTATTCAATACAACAGGTCGGGAGAGTAAAGAATTCACATGCCGATGCTTTAGCTTCACTGGACTCAGCAATCGAGTAGGACACGACAAGATCAATAACTATTTTGTTTTACGNTTCCACATCACTTGAGATTAGAAAATTTGGTAAGAAACCGTAGTCAACATAATATTGTTGTATTAAATAACATTGACGGGTGGTTACTAAACTTTGTAGGATCCACTTGCTCAGTTACTATGTTCTTATTAGATGGTGACATCATATGACGACAATGAAGTAGTGTCATTGTTATATCTAATATTTTTTCCTAAAATNCTCATGACCTTTGTTAGAATCTGGGAGGTGGGTGACTAAGTAACGATCCTTTTTCTTCACAGATAGATAGAAATTGTCCCCTGCTACTTTGATAATGTAGCAGTATAGGATCTCCCACAACCCAAGGCTCAAGTTCAGAATCTTGTTTAAGGAAGCTACCTCCATGACGATCTTGAAAAAGTTCAGATAGCACTGAAAGGGGCAGAGTTTAGTAGTAGAAAGCACCCAGATCAAAAGAGGATCAATAAGGAACCGCATGCCTCCCTCGGTGATAGCTCGAGTGGGGATGGGGATTGATTCCCTCATGCCTATTAAGGGTTCTTCTTTTCCAGCNTTGTAGCGAAATTTTAGTCCAAGGATAGCTTGGAGAAGAGCGAAGAAATTAATTACAACCGAGAACTAGGCTGCTGTGGCAGCTGGATTCTTTTTGTTGATGGTTCTTCGAATTATAAAGGTGCTAGTATAAGAATCACTCTTGTGAGTTCGGACAAGTGTACCTTAGAGAAAGCTATCAGGCTTGGCTTCGAGGCTTCAAACAATGTGGCAGAGTACGAAGTCTTGATTGCTGGAGTAAGGATGACAGCAGAGCTCGGAGTATTAAAGCTCCAGATATTATCTGATTCGCAGCTAGTGGTGAATTAGATAATAGGGGAATATGCGGCAAAGGATGAAAGAATGATAGCATATCAGGCCATGGTCGAGAAAGAACTGAGAAAAATACTAGAGTATTCAATACAACAGGTCGGGAGAGTAAAGAATTCACATGCCGATGCTTTAGCTTCACTGGACTCAGCAATCGAGTAGGACACGACAAGATCAATAACTATTTTGTTTTACGCTTAGAAAAACATAAAACAAAAGCAAGTTAAAACAAGAGATAATGGGATATCAAATACCTGACATACCCTCTTCATAAGGACAATGATATGAAGGAACAACACCAGTGGCATACTCCCAATTCCCAGAAACAAACATTATGTCATTCTCATGACCTTTGTTAGAATCTGGGAGGTGGGTGACTAAGTAACGATCCTTTTTCTTCACAGATAGATAGAAATTGTCCCCTGCTACTTTGATAATGTAGCAGTATAGGATCTCCCACAACCCAAGGCTCAAGTTCAGAATCTTGTTTAAGGAAGCTACCTCCATGACGATCTTGAAAAAGTTCAGATAGCACTGAAAGGGGCAGAGTTTAGTAGTAGAAAGCACCCAGATCAAAAGAGGATCAATAAGGAACCGCATGCCTCCCTCGGTGATAGCTCGAGTGGGGATGGGGATTGATTCCCTCATGCCTATTAAGGGTTCTTCTTTTCCAGCGACCCTTACTTCTACGTCATCTGGAATATTATATTTGACTTTGAAGGCAGGAACCTTTGAATGAGTGAGAGGGGCCATTGGAGCTAAAGAAATAAAGCAGACTTGGAGCAGACGAAGCACAGAGAAGCAAAACAGAGAGAAGATGGGAGTCTGAAAGCAGAAAAAGTGAAGTGAATAAAATTCAAAAAGAGGCGGTTTATGAAGGAAAGGAATTCTAAAAGACAATATTTAAATACTTTGAATGTGCCGCCAAAGCAAAAGGGGAAGTTATGAAATACAAGTACTGATGACGAAAAGATGAAAAAACGGCTGACAGACGAAAAACGTCTGTCAGACGTTTTCTAGGGGCAAATGAAGGGGTTAGCCCTCATAATGACACGTGTTACAACATTAAATAAGCTCACGTGAGCTTGACAAGACCAGTATGTGACGAGGATATTCACCTAGTCTTGAGGACCGAGTCGAACTGATCAGTTCATTCGACAAACAAAGAAAGAGTTAGGTTCTCTTGATGGACGAACTCATCGGTCTATCCAGCTAAGCAAGGAAAGAGCTCGGCTTGTACCAAGCCGAGTCCGTTAAAGTGTTCGGCAAGGCAATTGAAGAGATCAGTTTGTACCAAACCAAGCCCCTTAATCTGTTTGGCAAATATCAAGTGTGCTCGACGTTCGATATGGCCGAGCTGTTTCAAATGATAAACAAAAAGATAAAGATTCGTCTATAATTTAGGCAATCAGATAAACGAATTAGAGAAATTGAAGATGTCAGGAGAAAATAAAAGAGAAATATCAGTAACTTCCTAAATTGAATGACTGAATCTAAGGAAGGGGTGCCACCTTGAATCAAGAATCACAGAAACCCTAAGAGGATGATCACCTATAAAAAGCAAAAGGAGTCAAGAAGAAAGGTACGCTGAACTCTCTTGGTCTTAGTGCAATTCTTCTTGTTCTATTACTGACTTAAGCATCGGAGTGCCTTCGAACGAAACATTTCGATCTTGGGCAGTTTGTTCATTTTGTAGGCAAGAGACTAGGAGATCGTTAAGACTTCTCTCCTAGAAATCATATCACAAATTCACGTGTAGAGGTATCACTAATTTTTTGCCTCTACACCATGTTACCATTGTCATGTAGTGTTACTATCCTCTAAAAAACATACGACTAGACAAGGTGAACCCCACTCGGTGGTTATCAAATACAATAATGTTATGCTTACTAAGTTTCTTACCAAATTTTTATCCAATTTTTATCATTAAATATTAATGGGATCCACTTATTTAATGATCAAAATTATTCCACATCACTTGAGATTAGAAAATTTGGTAAGAAACCGTAGTCAACATAATATTGTTGTATTAAATAACATTGACGGGTGGTTACTAAACTTTGTAGGATCCACTTGCTCAGTTGCTATGTTCTTATTAGATGGTGATATCACATGACGATAATGAAGTAGTGTCACTGTTATATCCAATATTTTTTCCTAAAACAGTGGCTTCAATGGCTCTATCATTGAGCTAGCCTTGGACGCCTAGGTTCGAAATGGTTGACCACATTTTGATATCATTGGATTGATACATAATATGAATTTGATATGATATTACTATCATTATCAATGCGCAATAAATTAAAAAGAAAAACTCTATGGTTCATAGGGCGGAGATATAAAATTATGATCATGTCTAACACATAAGTAGCAGTTCTAATATGAAATTCAGTTCAATGAAGGTAGCTTTGCTTGAAAATCTTTCAATTAAATAAGAGCAATTTTACATAAACTTAAGAACTTGNACGCCTAGGTTCGAAATGGTTGACCACATTTTGATATCATTGGATTGATACATAATACGAATTTGATATGATATTACTATCATTATCAATACGCAATAAATTAAAAAGAAAAACTCTATGGTTCATAGGGCGGAGATATAAATTATGATCATGTCTAACACGTAAGTAGCAGTTCTAATATGAAATTTAGTATTGGAACCTATTACCATTCCAATAGGAACCTATTACCATTCAGTAAGTCAAAATTTTAAATTAATTTTTTAAGTCTATTTAACATTTTCCTTTGTGTTTAATTCTTTTTCTCAGTTAGTGGAGTCCCAGTGGCACTGTCTCCGTCAAGTGAAGGTCCTGCACCATCCGGTAACTTCTCAGGGCTCCTTGATTTAACTTATGGAAATTCATTTTTATCACTTTAAAATGCTACTTAATTTCCTCCTCAAATTGTTTCACACAATGTGGAGTTCTTTCTGTTGCTTCAAAGAAATAATGTTGCTAGCTGGAAATGTTGTCAGGCAATGGGTCGTGCTATATTGGGTTCAAAATTGTGCCTATAAACTGTGTCGTGCCAAATTGTTCAAGGTATACCCGATTAGTAGTCTGATTCGTGTTGTGCATGACTAGTTTCTTGTTCACTCATTCATTAAGCAAGTCTGAAAATGACCTCAATCCGAGACTAAATGAGAAAGGCTAGGAGACAGAATGTATGAGAGGTAAACTACACAAGGCTTTAACAGGACTTACATTCATAGATGCCCATCGCAACTTAGTACTGATTCTAAGTGCAGTTCTCCTTCTTCCTTATTTTTTCGGCCTATATTGTGGACTGAGCTTTGTCCCTTTTGTACATATTTTCTGAAAATTTCTTAGATTTACATGTCTATTTTCTTAACCAGTTGGTGGTACTTCCCTAGGAATATTTAGCAAAAGCCCCGGATCCAGAAACAGCACCAATGGATCTCCACGAATACCAGCAGCAGCCACTGATCTATCCTCCCTTCTTGGCTTAGCAATTGCATTTGTGACAACATTCTTCTGATACAAATTTTTGTATTGATATTATATTGTGTAATCGGATCTTTGTTGATGTGTAACATGAATAACATACAGAACTTTATGCTGTAATTTATTTCATGAACTGTATATAAGCACTATTATTGTTTCAGAAATGACAATTCAATGGGTTATGCTCAATTGTCTACGTTCATAAGGCTAATCCCATCATTAATAAAGGCCGTGGACTATGCAAATAGGTTTAACCAAATTCTCAGTGACCAATAGTGTTTGAGAACGTAAATCATAAGCAGCTTTTGTAGGAAAAAATGAAATCTGAAAGATAAAGTGTACAGCAGGGGTGAGGCGTAATTAGATAATAACCATGAAAATGAAATAAAAAATAGATGTTAGAACCTTTGGTATTCAGAAACTGATTTAATATAGTTGTTATGACATTAAGGGATCCGCTACCCGGGTACAAAAACTGGTCAATGTGTTTATCTGAGCAACTATGAAAATTAAATAAAAAATAGATATTAAAACCTTTGGTATTCAGAAGCTGATATAATATAGGAGTTATGACAGAAGGGATCCACTACCCGGGTGCAAACTGGTCAATGTGTTTCATAAATACTAGAAACCTGCATCTCCACCGCTTGCTTCAAAGTCTCACTTTAACTCAAAGGTAAAATAACTGAAGTGTATATATATATATACTCAAGTATTTTTAGAAATTTAATCGATGTAAGATTGAATTTCTACTATATAAAAAACACTCTTTAATTTAAAATACTATAAAGTTTTACACTTATTTTCATTGTTTCCGGCTGGCAGCGTTTCGCTGAAGGGGATAAGCATATCTTGCCGGAATAAAAAAAAGATGGACTGCTAATTTATTTTGAGTACTTCTATATATTTTCTCACCAGATGCATCTATAAATGGGCTATTTCTATCTAGTAAAATAAAGTGTGGTTAAATACAAGAAAAATATCTTCTTTGTTTTTTTTGTGGAGTGAGATTGAATGGAAGATTTTGTGGGTGTTTTTGCAATTGAATAGACGCATCCACACCGTCATTTATAATTTTTGTGGGAGTTTTTATAATTTTTTATGGGTATTTTTGCTACTTTTATGATACTTGCGATCAATTTTAAAATGTTAGGATCAATCTATGTGGTAACTATTTTTATCACTTTTGTGGTACTTGCGATCGATCCTAAAATGTTAAGATTGATCGCAAGGATCAAAAAAGTTAAAAAAACAATCACAAAAGTTGTTAAATTAGTTGTAATTTTTTTATTGTAATAACACTCATAAAAATAGTAAAAAATACAGGTACGATACTGATTTTTTTTTTTGTACCCTAATCTTCGCCCAGGAATAAACCATGCAAAACCATTTTATTGTATGATTGAGAGGTTGTTTGATAATATCACTTAATCCTTAAAATTGAATATTTTAAACACTCAATGGATTAAACCCATTTTGGCAACATAAAACTAATATCACTTAATATTTTAAGCTCTTCTTAAAAATAGGTTAAAATTTTAAATAGTTAAGTCACCTACTTATCACTTAATATTAAAAATGTTAATCAATAATAATTTTATAAATTCCTAATAATTAACAAATATATTCATAATACATTTTACATCTTAACTTTTCAACACCCCCCACCACCACTGCAGCCATTGTGCTGCCGCCTTCGCCACCACCATTATGTCACCGTCACTACTACCCACTACCCTCCATTGCCATCTCTAATAACCATCACCCACCACCGCCACCCACCACTGACACCATTGTCACCCACCACCACTACTACTGTTGTGATGGTTGTGGTATGAATAAGATAGTTACAGTGAGATGTCAAAAAGAATGACAAAATTAGAATAATAATAATTTTTAGACTTCAACCTCTTATATTTATCAATATCAAACAGTTTGATTTAATTTAATACTTACTAGCAAAAAAAAAAATTTCAATACTTAAATTTCATTTGATACCAAACAATCTACGAATTAAAAAATTTAACATTCAATACTTAAAATTCAACATTTAGTTTTCAGTATTCTACAATTTTATCACATAACACAATAGAAATACAAAAGATTTAAGCCAAACGCCAAACTAGGTAACTAAATGAGCCTAGCCAGTTGGCTACTTTAACTCTTAGGATTCCGCCAATTAAGGTCAAGGGGTCAATATTTGCCATGATAAGGCTTGATTTTTTATGTCCCCTATGTCTTGGAGTTTCTACTGTCTTCTTTCGGACTTCCCTTCATCTTTCTCGTGAGTATTTTGTCTTCTACTATAGGCACATTATTCAAATCATTGTAACGGTTGACTATTATGGTAACAGTGATCTACCATGTATGTAAAACAATGTCAAAATGGTATAGAAAAAACCTTCATTGATTTACCAATTTGTCACTAATTGAACCAATAGGTCTTGAAGGAGAGAATCTGTACAACTATCAGAACATGAGACAAAGTAGGTCTGTTGTTATCAGCCATATTCCCCTTGGAATTGATGGGAAAATTAGCATAATTATATATAATTTTAATTAATAAATTAATATCAATATCATAAACTAAAAAGGCTATACAAACAAATAACAATATACAAACAAACATAAAATAACAATCAATTTATATATAATATAATAGAATAAAATAAATACTATAAATTAGAAAGAGTTGGTCTACGAGTCTGAGAGTCGTGTGAACACTGTCCTAAAGCAGTTGAATCTCCCCCGTGTGAGGGTACTGACGGACATCAGCAACTCCAAAATCAAACTCTTACAATAGCACATTTTCAATGATCATGCCTATTAAAAGAAATAGGTGAATCAGACACGAATCAAATTGCCCAAAAATGTCAATTGGTAATTATGAAATACTTAGACAACATAAGAAAACCTGAATTTGTAACAGCAAAAAACGAAAAGAAAAGAAAAGAAAGATGTTGGTGTATGAAAGCATGCCTTGTAGATTGGTCTCTCTCAAAGTACACCTGTTAAAATGTCTTATATAGGCAGCAAGTTGTCCATCAATTATTGACTCATAAAATCGGTAATAGATGACCCACTAAATCTGTAATTATACTCTATTCTAATGGTGTATAACAGATGAACCTGAAAAGTTGAAATAAATGATATCTTAAAATTAGAATTTCACATCCAAAAAATAAAATCTAATCAATGGAAAATTTTGAAAACCTTTGTAATAATCTAACAAAAAGTCCCTCCTGCAACCATCAGCAATGTTGCAGGTGGATAGAGAGAAACATCAGGGCATAAAGGCAGTGTATTCCTCTGTTTTATGGTTGTATTCTTCTCTTCTTTTGTCCCTCTTTTTGACAGTTGTATTTTACTCTTCTTTCAGGCATGTGATTCATTTGGACTTCATTATTATCACCTTACCACTTCATTGAAACCAAAAAAATCAATGTGTAATAAAGTCCACACTGTAAGGGCTTGCATGTAACACTCGTAGAGATCATCAATGTTTCATATAGTTTTTCCCTTTTGCATTGACTGTGTATTGCATAGAGGTACTCTATAATTCACTAAATTCCTGATTATCCACGATCTTGGTACATCGATCTCAAACGGGGTGAGTTCATGATTCAAATCACCAAAATGTACGATCCCAAATTGTACACGTAACAAAAATATAAAATATATATTAATCAGCTACATGTATATAGATTTATAATTATATATTATTTTAGGTAATAGAAATTGAGCACAAATGTAAGATAGGTGGTAACTGACTTAGTATTTATGAATGTCCTATGATATATAATGTTGCATAGTGGTAAAAACAATCTAGATAAGAATTTCAAAACGAATTGCGACTCAAAATACCATACTAGTTAAATCTATTCTCATTATATCACGTACCTAATAAAACATCGTACCACGTAATCATACCCATATCACTTACCAAAGTGACATGCGATCTAGGTAACGTTGATATTACACACCTTTCATACCAGTGCTCAAATTTCCACCACAGACGCACACATACATGTCCATACATGTATGAGGTTCTTATTTATTTTCAAAGATCCTGCATGACACCTTCATATCTTGCCTCTTCAATTAATCCCTTCAGTAACTACAATCCCTTCTCTCTCTCTCCACGAACAGTGTTGCACTTGCATATCACTATTTAAGCTTCGTATGCAATAAGTGTTCAAGGGTACCACACTTTTCTACACGGAAGATTACCTAGATAGACTTAGTCTAACCAGGCGCTGCCGCCCTTATCCGGTTCGGGTATGGGTGTGGATTAAATATAAACTTATCCTTTATGCAAAATTCGTGTGTCAAACGGGTCCTAAAGTTTTTATCCATGATGATACCTCAAATAAGTTATGAGAGCAAGCTCACGAAACGAGGTCAGGTTAGGAGGCCTGATAGGATACGAGGAGCTCAGAAGTCCAGGGCCCGAGCTCCCCTGGGGAGATGATAGCGAAACTGACTAGAGAACAGCTGGATAACCGCAAATATTGGGTTCAAAGCATCGGACTCTCAACCAACTAAGATTTTTTTCATAAAATCAAGAAGAATCCCGCTAATGGCAGGCGAAGATCTCGGCTGAGATCCTACAGAATAAGAAATAGTCTTATAAATACTATGTAACGCTTCCATAGAGAAGGAGAGAGAAAAAAACCTAATTTCAAAATATACGTAATTGTAATACATTTGAGTGGTAAATAAAGGAGAGAGAGCAAAAGCCTTCATTGAAGAAGTGGACTAGCCGAGCTCCTGAGCCAATAAACCACTATATTTTCACTGTGTGCACCCCTCAAATCCCCTCTGCATGTTGTTCCAGCATCACACACGAGCCTTATAGCTCTGATTCACGCTCATCACACGTCACCTGCCCTTTTGCTCATCAACGTGGTCATACACCATCAGTTTGACGCCGTCTGTAGGAACAATTGTTCCTGTTACAAATACGTTGATCTTTTAGTGACTGATGGTTTCAACCCGTAACATGAGCACAAGTCAGACCAATCTACCACGAATGCAAGAACAACAGGAAGCCACCAACGATAGACAGCTTGAAAACCTCCCAGGGGCGAATCCCCCAATGGGGAATCCCCACGCAAATAATGAGTTGGAGGCTCTTCGTCTAGTTAATCAACGTCTGATACAACAGAATGAAGAGCTCTTGAAGCTCTTGGAACGCCCTGAGGAGGCACGACCGGCCCAAGAAGGCCAGAATAACCCCCCTCACAGAGGGCAGCAACATCTCGACCACCTCAGAGAAGTTGGTGAAGGAGGGGAAAATAGTCAGACCTGGGGACAAGATCTTCATCCACCCCCAAGGAATGGACACAACGAAGAGGTGCAAAGTCAAAATGTTAGGGGAAGAAAGGAATGAGTTTTTCCCTTATCAACAGAAGAGAAGAGAGCGCTTTAATGGCATCTAGCAAGAGCTCAGTCATATGAAGGAAGCTGTGAAGAACAAGGTTCTAGTTACAATGGATGCCCTGGTAAAACAAACTGAGTCGTCATTCTCCGCAGGGGTGTTGTATTTTCCCCTCCCCCCAAAATTCAGAATACCGCAGATAGAAGCTTTTGATGTGACAAAGGACCCCATGGACCACCTAAATACTTATAAAAACTAGATGGAGCTCCAGGGATACCAAGATCCAATGCGCTGCAGAGCCTTTGCCATCACGCTAAAAGGGTCAACCTTGGCATGGTTCAATAGGCTCCCCCCGGCCTCAATCTCCTCTTTTAAAGAGCTTTTTATATCCTTCGTATCTCACTTTATAGGAGCTCAGATATACTGGAAGCCGAGCTACCATTTATTGAACATGAAACAAGGACCCCAAGAGAACCGTAGGTCTTATGTCCAGCGGTTCAACTCGCAGTCACTGAAAGTGGATGTCCTAGATGAGAAGTTCGTCATTACAGCCTTTATAGCTAGTCTGGGCGTACAGTCCAAAGATCTGATGTTCTCTATTTCAAAGAACTCTTAGGCAAGCATGACAGAGGTATTGACTAAGGTAGGAAAATACATAAACGGTGAAGAGACCCTTCTCTTAAAAGTGGGAAGTTTGTCTATGCAAAAAGACAAAGGGAAAGAGGAAAGGAAAAGGGACCGAAGTCCCATAAGAGAAAGAGGGCGTGATAGGTCTCCAAGAAGGGACAGAGATCGCTCCCCCAAAAGGAGGGGAGATGTCAGAGATTGCTTAGGTCCGCCACGGCCAGAGCTACAGCCAAGGTATGCACCTCGGCAGCTCCCCCCACTCACTGCAACGATATCTCAGATCTTATACGAGGTGCAGAGCGAGAAGTTTCTAAGATAACCACCTCAAATGAAAGCAGACCCAGCAAAGAGGGATCTCACAAAGTATTGTGAATACCATAGAGATTATGGCCACCATACTGATGATTGTATCCAATTGAAGAAAGAGATTGAATTCCTAATCCAAAAGGGTCAGTTATGCCGTTATGTAGCTCGGGATAATTAGGACTGAGCCCTTCCACCTCCACCACCTCAGTAACAAGCTCTTGTGTTACACCAACAACCCCTGGGCGAAATCAGAGTAATTTCTGGTGGGTTCGCAGAGGGTAGGGAGTCTAGTCTGCCCGGAAGGCGCACCTGAGCAGAATCAGAGCTAGCAAAGCGCTGAAAATACACACTGTGTCCAAGGCGCCTCGGCTTAACACGGCTATCACTTTTTCAAACTCAGATTTAGAAGGCTACCAGTACCCCCATGATGATCCACTGGTGATTAGAGTTGTTGTGGCTAATAGAACTGTTTACCGAGTTTTAATTGACAACGGGAGCTCAGTAGATATCATATTCGCTTCTGTGTTTGACAAAATGGATATAGGTAGGGAAAAGCTAGAGCCGGTTAGTGTTCACCTGTTGGGTTTCGCAGGAGAATGGGTATTGCCCCTGGGCTCAATTCGGCTCGTCCTCACCATGGGAAATCCTCCCTGCCAGGCCACCACCATAGTAAGATTCCTAGTGGTGGATGCCTCTTCTGCATATAATATACTTCTCGGGAGGCCCTACCTCAACGCGATGAAGACAATTCCCTCTACCTATCACTTGGTTATGAAATTTCCTACGAAAAATGAAGTTGGAGTAGTCCGAGGAGACCAGCGGGTAGCGAGGGAGTGCTACCTGACCTCGATGAAACAGAAGGAAGTCGAGAATGTCCAACTAGATGAGCTAGATATGAGGGATGAACTGGACACTAGACCAACACCATCTGAGGAGTTAGAGCCTGTCCAGCTTGATGAGGAGCCTGAACACCTTGTTTACGTCGGGTCTAAGTTAAGACAGGAAATAAAAGACCTCCTCATTCAATTCCTAAAGGAAAATAGGGAAGTATTCGCCTGGAAGCAAGAAGACATCCCCCTCAGTCATCATATACAAGCTTAGTGTGAATCTCCCTTGCCGGGCGGTCAAGCAAAAATGAAGGAGTTTTGCCCCAGAACGCCAGAAGGTAATCAATCAAGAGGTTAGTAAACTCCTCCATGATAGAGCCATTGGGGAAGTTAACTACCCTACCTGGTTGTCCTTTGTGGTTCTTGTCAAGAAAACCAATGGCAAGTGGTGACTGTGCATTGACTTCACTGATCTCAACCGAGCATGCCCCAAGGACAACTGTCCTTTACCTCGGATAGACCTGATAGTAGATGTCATAGCTGGACATGAACTCCTCAGTTTCATGGATGTTTTCTTAGGATATAATCAAATCAGAATGGATCCAGCCGACCAAAAAAAAACTTCATTTATAACCGACCAAGGAACATACTGTTACCAGGTCATGCCTTTTTGACTAAAAAACGTAGGAGCCACCTACCAACGTTTAGTGAATCGGATGTTCCAAGGCCAAATTGGAACAACCATGGAGGTGTATATCGATGATATGCTGGTAAAATCACTGAAGGCAGAACTCCACATTGCACATCTAGCGGAATCGTTCCAAGTCATTAAGCAATATAAGATGAAACTCAACCCTGCAAAGTGTGCCTTCGGAGTATCTGCAGGAAAATTTTTGGGTTTCATAGTCAACAGTAGAGGAATCGAGGCCAACCCAGAAAAGGTTAAGGCAATCTTGGATATGCAGCCACCTTCTAATGTAAAGGAGATCCAGTGCTTGATAGGAAGAATAGCTGCCTTGAGTCGTTTCGTCTCCAGATCAAGTGATAAATGTCGGCCTTTCTTTCAGATCTTAAGAAAGGCGTTTCAATGGGATGCCTGATGTGAAGAGGCATTCAAAGCCTTGAAGGTTTACCTGAGCTCCCCTCCTATCTTGGTAAGTCCCTTACAGGGGGAGATTCTAACCCTCTATCTAGTTGTTTCAGATTTCTTGACTAGTGCGACTCTGGTGAGGGAGTGGGACAAGTCCCAACAACTAGTCTACTATTGCAGTAGAGCTTTGAGGGGGGTGGAGGAGAGATATCCAAAAATAGAAAAACTTGCCTTAGCATTGGTAACAACGGCTAGGAGACTCATACCTTATTTTCAGGCTCATACCATCGAGGTTCCAACAGAACAGCCAATGAAACAAGTGTTGCATAAGCCAGAGTTCTCGGGGAGGCTGATAAAGTGGGCCATAGAGCTCAGCGAGTTTGACATCAGATTTAAACCTAGACCTACGGTCAAAGGTTAGGTTTTAGTAGATTTCATCGCGGAATTTGCAACACCAGAGCCTATGGAAGCAACGTAGCTAGTACCTGATCTTCCTGTATGGAAGCTCTCCGTGGATGGAGCTGCCAATGCTCAAGGAAGTGGCACAGGCCTGATACTGACCT
Organism: Ilex paraguariensis; assembly: GCA_963454935.2. Lineage (NCBI taxonomy): Eukaryota > Viridiplantae > Streptophyta > Magnoliopsida > Aquifoliales > Aquifoliaceae > Ilex > Ilex paraguariensis. The sequence continues at coordinate 432,716 of CAUOFW020005092.1, read as the reverse complement.
CTCCAGATGGGATAGACGTCGAGTACACCCTCAGGTTTTGGTTTAAAGCTTCAAATAATGAGGCAGAGTATGAAGCCGTCATTGCCGGACTTAATTTGGCTCACTCAATGGAAGCTGAGCAATTGGAGATCTGCAGTGATTCCTAGCTAGTGGTAAAACAGATAGAGGAAGCTTATGAAGCTAAAGGCGAGAAGATGGTTCTTTACCTCATAAAGGTACAACAGTTAATGAAGAAGTTCGTGCAAGTTAAGATTAGACATGTTCCGAGAACCGAGAACTCGCGAGCAGATGCTTTGGCAAGATTAGCAACAGCCACGCAAGAGAGCTTGGACAGGCTGGTTCTAGTAGAGCACCTAGCAGAACCGTTTGTGTGTGTTGAGGATGAAGAAACACTACTTGTGCAAGCCCCACCGAGCTGGATGGACCCCATCCTAGGGTACCTTCAGCATGGAACTCTACCAGAATATCCCAAAGAAGCTGTCAAGCTAAGAACCATATCAACTAGGTTTTCTATCTTGCAGGGAAACTTGTACAAGTGAGGTTTCTCAACACCCAATCTTAAATGCGTGAGGGGCAAAGACGCCAACTACATACTCAGAGAAGTCCATGAGGGGGTTTGTGACAACCACATTGGAGCTCGGGCTCTAGCAGGAAAGACGTTAAGGCAAGGATATTATTAGCCCACAATGCTCAGGGATGCTACAGACTTGGTCAAGAGATGCAAGATCTGCCAAGTGCACGTCAATATTCCCTATTGTCCACCAGAGACCCTAACCTCGGTAATCAGCCCATGACCCTTCCAGCAATGGGGTCTTGACATATTGAGATCCCTTCCTACCAGTGTTGGACAGTGCAAGTTCGCTATCATCGAAGTAGACTACTTCACCAAATGGGCAGAAGTGGAGCCTTTGGCAACAATTACCGAATATAAAGTCTAGAGCTTTACCTGGAAATCCATAATCTGTTGGTTTGGTATTCCCAGGGCAATCGTCTCTGACAACGGGAAGCAATTTGACAATTCAAAGTTCAAAAACTTCTATGCTGAGCTCGGAATTAAGAATTACTTCTCAGCTCCAACTCATCCACAGTCTAACGGGCAAGCGAAGGTCACCATCAGAACTATAAAAGTGGCTCTAAAAACCAACCTTGAAGACCTGAAGGGTAAATGGGTGGAATACCTCCCAGAAGTGTTATGGCCCTACAGAACAACCGCCCGGTCAGCAACTCAAGAAACACCGTTTGCCTTGGCTTTCGGAACTAAAGCAGTGGCGCCTGTCAAGGTTGGGCTCCCATCCCCTAGGACTGAACTCACAAATGATGAATTCAACGGCGAGTCACTTCTATTGAGCCTGGATCTCTTAGAAGAGAAAAGAGAAGTAGCTCTACATCGTATTTGGAATTACTAGAGAAAGACGGCTAGGTACTACGACGGAAAGGTCAGACACAGGAGCTTTAAGGTGGGTGACCTAATACGTATAAAATTATTGTTAGCAAGAAAGGACCCCAATCATGAAAAGTTGGGACCCAATTGGGAAGGCCCGTATATCATCTCGCGGATGATCAGACCAGGGAACTATGAGTTACAGACGGAGGAAGGAAAAATCTTGCCCCACTCTTGGAATACAGAACATCTCAAGAAATTCTTTCAATGAGTCAATTTTGTAATTTGATCATTCTCAATAAAACTGCAAGTCTTTGATTCATCCCGATGATATTGCATAAAAAGAGTTTTATAACTCATGATGAACTCTACAGTTCATGAAAAGAGCTCTACAGTTCATGAAAAGAGCTCTACAGCTCATGATGGACTCTACAGTTCATGAAAAGAGCTCTACAGCTCATGATCAATTCTTCAGTTCATAAAAAGAGTTTTATAGCTCACGATGAATTCTTCAATTCATAAAAAGAGCTCTATAGTTCACGATGAACACATCGGTTCATTAAAAGAGCTCTATAGCTCATGATGGACTCTACAGTTCATGAAAAGAGCTCTACAGCTCATGATGAATTTTTCAGTTCATAAAAAGAGCTCTATAGCTCACGATGAACTCTTCAGTTCATAAAAAGAGCTCTATAGCTCATGATGAACCCTTCAGTTCATAAAAAGAGCTCTATAGCTCACAGCTAACTCTCCCAGTTCACTCAAATGGGCCCAGTAGCCCGAGAATAGAGACATATAACAAGATTCAAAATCACAAGTTCAAGAATCAACAGAAGAGTTAGTAACCATCAAATAAGAAAAAAGGCTCATATATCCAGCAGCAATACAAAAGCAAAAAGATTACAAGAGATATACTTAGTTCTTATTCGCCCTTTAGGCGTCTCCGGAGCTCAACAACTTCCTCCTTCAGGCGGGCATTTTCCTCCTTTAGCTCATCCCTCTCCTTCTGGACTTCTGTCAGAAGATTCATAAGCTTCTGCCCAGATGAGGAGAACAGTATTGTGGCCAGAGAAGATCCAGATGAAGAAGAAGAGTCACTGGCAGGGCCACTCTTACGTTTCCCGGAGGAAGTACCAACAATCTCATCCTCATCAGATTTAGAGGGACAGGAATCAGCAGAATCTGGGTAAGAAACAAAGTCCATAGCAGCACCGGCAGCACTGAACAGGAACAAGTTATCCGGCGTCACCAACTCAGTGTAGGGCACAGGCTCAACTTCAATCATCTGATCAATCCGCATCTCCTCCAATAAGTCCAATTCAGGAGGACCTACCAACCAAATTAAATCCTACGATTAGGAAACCACATCAGGAGACCTGAACAAATACAGGTTGCCAAGATGCTTACCTGAATAAGAATAGCTCCTCCAGGATCTGGGAACTCTACATTCTCAGTAGTGCAACTTTATGGACCTCCAAGAGTCTCTAACAACATAAAAGAAGCGATGAGACCTCAGGAGGAGAAGGAAGGTCAAACACCAGACGTCGTAGCTTGAAGTGCCTTCATCGAAAAAGAAACAAAACATGGGACCTCATCTTCTTTGAGGTCAAAGAAGTAAAAGAATTCTCCTACAGTGGGAAACTTGTCATCACCCCACAAGTGCCAAAACATGAAGAAACTGATCATGATGGCCCACCCCTTGGGAGAAAGACAAGAAGGGCGCAAACCAGAATAAGCCAAGATATAACCAACGGCGAGATGAATAGGAAGACACAACCCCATGTCCAAAGTCCCCTCAAAGAAGCAAGTCACCCCTCGAGGAAGATAATTGCAGGGCTCGTCAATAGATGGGGTTCACAGAGCTAATTCCACGTCAAGAAAAAACTTCTTCTTTATCCTGTCTAAACCTGAGGATGATAATGACGAAGGAACTAAGTAACGGGTCTGCCACTCCCACTCAATTTCAAAGGAGCATCGTTCCCTGAACAGGGGTGAGATTGGGACAGCCATTGAAGGATTCAGAGAAAGTAAAGGAGGAGAAGAAACAGAAAAATAGTAAACCTGTAGGAGTCAAGAAGAGATTCCGAAGTAGAAGAAGGGTCCAAAAAGTTATAGCAAAATCGTAGAGACAACAAGCTTCAATGCAATCAAAGTATGCACGAAAACCAAAGTCGACGGACCTTTGGGTTTACTAATTAAATAAGGTGGTTATGCTTTTGAAAGGCAGTTGGGAAAAGCAAAAAAAAAAAAAAAACAATCAAGATACAGATATACAGGGAAAGGAGCTCAAAAGACCTCAGTATCAAGTTGCTTACTCTCCTTGCCAAATCCNAAAAAAAAAAAAAAACAATCAAGATACAGATATACAGGGAAAGGAGCTCAAAAGACCTCAGTATCAAGTTGCTTACTCTCCTTGCCAAATCCAGCAAACCTCTTCTCACTGAGGGAAACGATAAAGTAGCAATTTTGCTATTAAGGAGAACTGAATACTCCTCAAAGCAAAGGGGGCAAAGGGAGTACAGGGCGGTTTACACGAGCAGTTTAAACCACAGAACAATAAGAATAGATCTGAGAAGTGCAGAGTAAATTGCATTGAAGAGCAAGTTAGGTTGTAGTGTGTTGAGCAAATTCAAAAAGAAAAAATAAGTACATGACTTAAAAGGCGAGTCGGGAAAGTAAGGCAGATTTACATTCTCCAATAGAAGTTACAAATACTTTCCAACAAAAAAGATAAAAAATATAACAAAGATAGAAATAAAAAATCCTAAGTTTCTGAAGAGAGAGCAGGTGAAGAGTTCTGCAATGCAATTATTGCAGCTTCAGCAGCAGGAACAGAAGAAGAGCTCGGTAGCTCAGCAGGCGACCCTTCTGGCAAGGCAACAATTGAAATCTTAGAGGGCCAGGAACAGGCAAGGAGGCTGGGGCCTCAATCTTAGTCACAACTCTCGTTACCAGATCAACAGAAAAAGAAGTATTAGCAGGAACAGCTGGAGGAGTGGACATTTCAATACCTTCTAGAGCCCTATCAGAAACAGCAGGAGTCAAGGTGTTGTCATCGCCCCCTGAATTAGTCTCCTCCAACTCCTCCTCAATGGGGATGACAAAGTCAAAGTCGAGGTCTGGATAGGCCTTCTCCGCTTTGCATTGAAAGGCCAGCCATCCAAAGGCCCACTTGATGGTAACATCATCCTTCAGCTCGGCTATTATGTCATCTCTCTTCCTAACAGTAGTCTTCTGCACCTCGAGCTCACTACATAAGGTCTCGTTTGCCTCAGCTAGGATGACATACTTCTTTTTAAGGCCCTCGAGGAAACTCTGAGCATCAAAGGCTTCCTGGCTAGCTTTGGTCCAGACATTAGTTTTGAGTAGCAGCTCTTCCTTGGTTATCCTCAGCTCATCCCTGACCTTCTTCTCTCTTTCCTCAACCCTATCTTTGGCTGCTTGAAAGCCTTTGAGGTCAGAGGTCTGCTTCTCCTTTTGTTCCTTGAGCTCTTGCACCTGAGCTCTGAGGTTCTCGCTGTCAAAGGTCAACTCAGCGACCTTGAACTCGTATGTCTTCAATGCTTTAGCAGAATCCTCCGAAGATCGAACCCTACCCATCAAGTTCTTCAAATGGAGAGCCATCTGGGGGCAGAAAAGAAAACACGTGCAGATCAGCACAAGTCAACTGAACCGAGCTAAATGGGAGAGTAAAAACACTTACAGTGGCTGCTCCCTGGAGAGCTGAGCAGAAAGAGGCCTCAGGGGGCATGGCAGAGGCCCTCTGAATATCGGATTCAGGAATAATTGATGAAATGGCCCCAACAGCCAACTCAGCATTATCAAAGAAGTAGTCTTCATCAGTCTCCCGATCCTCCCTCTTTTCGACTTTGGGGCTCCAGAGAGGCAGCTGGGATGGTCCAGGAGGATTGGGGTTTGACTGAATTCCAGTAATCAGCCCCAAGGCTCCCTCAACCTCAGAAGAAGTGGGGGAAGCCAACCCTGGCTCAGAAGCCTTTTTGGGAGCAAGTTGAGCCCCTTAAAGAGAGGAGGTTGCCGGGGATTGAGATGAGGGAGTTTGTCTTTCTTTGCTCAAGGCAGGAGAAGAAGGCACTCCCAACTTTTGTACCTTAGCCCTGTCAACGAGGCTGCCTCCAGAGCTGGTCTCAGCCTTTCGTTTGCTATTCCTCCTATTCTTCTTTAATAGGTCAACCTTAGCCTAAAGTTCCTTAGGAGTAGATTTCATTATGGAGGAACCTGGAAGATCTGAACCAAGCAAGTTAAACAGAAAATAGGAAAAAGAGGTGAAGGCAAGGAAACCAATTCAAAAAGTGTTACCTTCTACGTCTTCAGGTCTAACAATAGAAATGGGGAGCGGAGCTTCTATCGATACCTCAAGAGGACTAAATCCCTGTGTTACTAAAACCCAGGGCTTGATGAGCTCGGAGTATTTCTCTGGGTTACATTTCCCCAACTTCCGCTTCACTTTTTTCGTCCTCAGCACTGAGTTCAGGTCGAATGCCTGAAAAACAATACAAGGAGAGCAAAGGTCAAAAAGGCAACTCAATAATTTTCAAACCAGAAGTCAATCAGTTCGAGCAAAGACTCACCTAAGTTATCAGGGGTGGACCAGGCTCTAGGGATACCAAGAGTGTCAGTCCTATCAGCAGGGTTGTACTCCCAGTTGGTGCCCCCAACGAAAAAGAATTGTTTATTCCAATCCTTATGGGAGCTCGGGAGGTGAGTAATGATCTACCTAGCCGTGGTTCGCTTGAAGATATACAAGAAACCCTCAGATGAGGTGAGCTTGACATTAAAAAGATCCACAAGCAAGGAAAGACTGAAAACCCCGAGCTCATGTTTCTTAAATAAGACTAGAAGACCCACCAGTACACCCTAGAAATTAGGGGAGAGTTGAGCAGGGCAAACGTTGAAGTGTTGCAAAACAATCTTGATGAAGGGGTGCATTAGGAAGTGAAGTTCATTCTCAAAAACGGTCACGAAAAAATAGACTTTCTTATGAACTTGGGCAACATATGAGGTGTATTTATCTAGACACCAGGGCTGGACACCAGGAGGAAAATCGTAACGACCACTAAAAATTTTCATAAGAGAAGGGTCAACCTCGCTAGGTCCTACGAGTTCAGCATGCCTAAAGGCAGCCCCTGTGCCCTCTGCGCTGTCAGAGACTCCTACCCCACTCACCTTGCCCTTACCTTTGTTAGGATTAGGAGGCACAGAAGAAGACGATGGGGGTGATTCCTCAGTATTCTCTTCGGCGTCGGCAACATTAACACCGGGGAAATTGTCGATTTCCTCGCCCATATCTCCTAAATCAGTGTCCTCTTCGATAGACCTTTCTCCCAAGAGAGAAACGGAGGAGCGAGCTCTGGAAGGGGTAGACATGATTGGACAGGAGAAAGGTAAATTAAAAGAACGGTAGAGGTGGGGATACTAGTAAGGCACTCCCTGATAACCCTAGGGTCAACACAGTAGCTTCCAACACCGAGAATTCGCACGATAGAGCCCCAGTCCATGAAGTGGGGAAGAGGGGACATGCAACAGTTTTTGTTCCAGAGATAAAATAACCGATAAACCCAGAAATGCAATAACCATCTCGAACTCGAGGGATCCAGCACGAGAAAAGGCAAAAAAGGGGGCAAAAGAGGCGTACCTAGTTAGGAAAGAGCAACAACCCAGAGCGTAATTGAAGAAAGAAGGCAATGCGGGTCTTCAAATCGAACCCAGGAAACTCGATCTTGAGTAAAGAATCAGAGAACTTCAAATCAGAAAGCCAAGAGACTGCAAGAAAGGAAAGACAACAAAGAAACCAAACAGTGAAAAATGGCAATTCTGATAGAGTATTTAAATCTTGAGAGATGTGGCTGAAGTGTGCGCGGGAACCGAGGAGGCCATGATTGCTGAAAACCGTCAAAAAGGCACCTATCACGTGCAAGCCAAAGACAACCATGTACAAGCCCAACTTTGTTTAAAAACAGCTTAACCCTTGCCTAAGCTCGCTTGGACCAGAGGCTGGGGGGTAACTGATGATACCTCAAATAAGTTATAAGAGCGAACTCAGGAAACGAGATCAGGTCAGGAGGTCTGGTAGGATACAAGGAGCTTAGAAGTCCAGGACCCGAGCTCCCCCTAGGGAGATGATAACGGAACTGACTAGGGAACAGCTGGATAACCGCAAAGATTGGGTTCAAAGCATGAGACTCTCAACCAACCAAGATTTTCTCCTAAAATCAAGAAGAATCCCGCTAATGACAGGCGAAGATCTCGGCTAAGATCTTACAGAATAGGAAATAGTCCTATAAATACTATGTAACGCCTCCATAGAGAAGGAGAGAGAAAAAAACCTAATTTTGAGATATACGTAATTGTAATACATTTGAGTGGTGAGTAGAGGAAATGGAGCAAGAGCCTCCATTGAAGAAGTGGACTAGTCGAGCTCCTGAACCGATGAACTACTATATTTTCACTCTGTGCACCCCTCAAATCCCCTCTGCATTTTGTTCTAGCATCACACACGAGCCTTATAACTCTGATTCACGCTCATCACACGTCACCTGCCCTTTTGCTCATCAACATGGTCATCCACCATCAATCCAATTTTCATTTTTTTTGTTTGTTGAAATTCAAATTTCACACTAGTTCAAATTTGAATTTTGGGCTGCCCATAAAAGGATATATCTATACTTCTAAGTTGCATCTAATCAATGGTGATTGAAAATAAATACCCAGACTTCATTAGCATTCCATATTTAGAAAATTTGTAATTCCTGTATTCATTACATCCAAAATCTAGTCATTAGTGTCTTCATGTGAGAAAGTATAAACAGTGTTTTGGCTCACCAGACAGATTATAATGCACAGCTTAAAATGTATAATACATCCTTGACATTGCAATGGAAATACTTTTAACTAAAACAAACAAAATTTGAGAAACATGATTAAAAAAAAATAGAGATAGTGCCAGACCTTAAATGGTGATCACAGGAGTGTCTGTTATATCAGTGTGATCAATATCATCAGTGGAATCCGAGGCCACCTTGGCAAGCCTAAGAAGACTCCCAGTGGCTAAAATTGCTTTAGGGTTGATATCATGCAAAGACCTTGCATAGAGACTCCTACATGCAGCACAGGCAATCTCATGCAGCTCCTTGTCCTTATGAGGACCCATTAGGCAGTGACCCAAAATCCTCAAAACTGGTTGCAGAAGCTCCCATGGCAGAGGCACTCTTCCTTCCTTTTCTCCTCTTTCCTTCTCAATAGTATCATCTCCTGTTGTGATTTTACCTGTGAGAATACCACATTGAATAATAAAAGTACTGAAAGTATGATACTTTCGATATGTTTTTATTAGAGATGAGACAATAATAACAGAGATCCAACAATATCTAAACATATTTTAAGCTAACTTACCAATTCTTATCATGTCGGTTTGTGTAGTCTCAAAATTTTCAACTCTTACCTGATTCATTTACAATCACATATAACCAAATTCGTGGTTAGTTGAATTTGTTGTCTATCGTTCGTGCTGTGTATAAACCTTGTACAAGTCGTGTTTAGAGGCTCCATGCTATGTTTAGTAAATCTAGTGTTGACACTGATGGGTTTAATCAATTTACTCGTTTATTATTCAAACTTTTGAATCATGTCCGAAATTGACAACCATAACATAAATCTAATATTTTTAGTCCGTGGACGTAATTAGGATGTGTAGAACATATTTTTCGTTTTATTTGTTTCCCTTTCATATTTTCACTTGTTTTCTAGCATCAAATTCAAATAGTATAACCAGAATAATTTCAACATGGCCATTTTCACTGTTTTGAGACTCACCCATTTCACAGTCCGGCCCATCTTTGTACATTTCTCCATCTTCACCAGCCCAGATTGAACAAAACTGACAGAAATCAATCTTGGAACCCACTGGGATTTGAGATATTTTACTGTAGTACAACTCCAGAGCAACCCCAACAATTCTCGCCCTTCTGGTTGATCTCACAGTGCCATGGGGCTCTAAACTCGGAGAAATTACCGTTAGATTCAGCTCTGTAGAACTGTTCCTCGAGCTTTGTTTCGTTTCATGGTATATACTCGAGTGACCCAGGTCTGGAATGCTCACTGTAATCGCTTGGCCATCCCGAGAAGCGGTCTCGTGGGCGTAGAGAGCCAAGAGAACAGCTTCGAAGCCGGCGAGAGGTTTCCGGCGAGCGACGCGAGAGAGATAAACCCCGGCGATGATGGGGAGGAATCGGAGGACGACGAGCTGGAGGTCGGGTTGGGAGGATTGGAAAGTGTCGTAGAGCCACCGACAGAGGTGGTTATCCCCGGCGCCGGAGTCGGGTTGGCGGAGGTGTCGTGAGATTTGGGCGGCGATTTCTGGGTCGTGGAGGAGAGAGAGGGCGGGGGTTTCGGAGGAGAAGAGAGAAGGGATGATGAATGGGAGGATTGAGGAGAGGGTTTCAATGGCGGTCTGGGCTTTGGTGTATGAGTCTGACCATGAGATGTGAGGACTGGCGGGGGTGCTGGTGGGGGAGTTTGGGATGGTGGGTTGTGGGGTGGAGATNAACAATATCTAAACATATTTTAAGCTAACTTACCAATTCTTATCATGTCGGTTTGTGTAGTCTCAAAATTTTCAACTCTTACCTGATTCATTTACAATCACATATAACCAAATTCGTGGTTAGTTGAATTTGTTGTCTATCGTTCGTGCTGTGTATAAACCTTGTACAAGTCGTGTTTAGAGGCTCCATGCTATGTTTAGTAAATCTAGTGTTGACACTGATGGGTTTAATCAATTTACTCGTTTATTATTCAAACTTTTGAATCATGTCCGAAATTGACAACCATAACATAAATCTAATATTTTTAGTCCGTGGACGTAATTAGGATGTGTAGAACATATTTTTCGTTTTATTTGTTTCCCTTTCATATTTTCACTTGTTTTCTAGCATCAAATTCAAATAGTATAACCAGAATAATTTCAACATGGCCATTTTCACTGTTTTGAGACTCACCCATTTCACAGTCCGGCCCATCTTTGTACATTTCTCCATCTTCACCAGCCCAGATTGAACAAAACTGACAGAAATCAATCTTGGAACCCACTGGGATTTGAGATATTTTACTGTAGTACAACTCCAGAGCAACCCCAACAATTCTCGCCCTTCTGGTTGATCTCACAGTGCCATGGGGCTCTAAACTCGGAGAAATTACCGTTAGATTCAGCTCTGTAGAACTGTTCCTCGAGCTTTGTTTCGTTTCATGGTATATACTCGAGTGACCCAGGTCTGGAATGCTCACTGTAATCGCTTGGCCATCCCGAGAAGCGGTCTCGTGGGCGTAGAGAGCCAAGAGAACAGCTTCGAAGCCGGCGAGAGGTTTCCGGCGAGCGACGCGAGAGAGATAAACCCCGGCGATGATGGGGAGGAATCGGAGGACGACGAGCTGGAGGTCGGGTTGGGAGGATTGGAAAGTGTCGTAGAGCCACCGACAGAGGTGGTTATCCCCGGCGCCGGAGTCGGGTTGGCGGAGGTGTCGTGAGATTTGGGCGGCGATTTCTGGGTCGTGGAGGAGAGAGAGGGCGGGGGTTTCGGAGGAGAAGAGAGAAGGGATGATGAATGGGAGGATTGAGGAGAGGGTTTCAATGGCGGTCTGGGCTTTGGTGTATGAGTCTGACCATGAGATGTGAGGACTGGCGGGGGTGCTGGTGGGGGAGTTTGGGATGGTGGGTTGTGGGGTGGAGATTGGATCAAGGGAGGCGTCGATAGACATTGTCTGTGTATGTGAGAGAGAGAGAGAGAGCTTCTGCCCTTTGAGGTGTTGATAGACAGAACGTAAGGAAGATGAAATAAATTTCAGTTAAATTTACAGAGAAGATTGAGGAGGAAAAAGAGGATCGTCAACTAGGAAAGTTGCCGTTCAAAAAAACTAGGGAAGTTGGAGTCAGTTTCTCCTCAACATTTTTTTTTTCTATTTCTTTAAAAAAATTAGACACCATATGTGATTGACGTGGGTCCATCCAATATTAATATTGGAGGAATTGTTTTTTCAGAGAAATTTTAAAAAAAATGTTAGCCGAGTTTGGATCCAAATATTATTATAATTACAAGTTACTATGTGCGAGATTTACAATTGCTCTAAATTGTCACCCTTATGCTTATATCCACCCGATCCACCGTCAACCCACCCCAATATAAATGTAAAATAATGGTAAAAGATAGTGAAAATTTAAATATAAAATAGTTAACAAAGATTGTAGGAGTTATTTCCTAGGCAACATGAAAGAGTTTAATTGGAGGGAATTGACGGACCGGCCCAAACCAAGCTCAAATTAGAAATGCAAATCAGGTCCAAATAAGAAATATAGATTAAGTTTAAATTACAGATACAGAACAACAAAAATTCAGTCACAATTGGTATGTTACTAGGCCCAATTTTCTAATAAGCCTAGTACATCATCAACGCAAGTGGGAGTTTCCATCAAAGGAGAAGAAATCATGGGTACACAATCATCAGGAACACATCATCACCCTTACAAGATTATCTCGTCTATTACAAGGTAGAGCGATCTTAAAGGAATCACTCCTCTATCACATCACTCGTTATAAGGAAAAAGTGAGACTCATGACATCACCTCACTTCTTGTAAGGATAGCGCCTCAATTAGAGCGCTTCGGAGTCAACTTTGTTTCTTTATAAATTGTAAACTCTGCCTACACATGGGGGGATAACACACTACACTTTGAGCAATAAGATTCTTTAGCCACCGTAGTCCTTCCTAGCGGAGTAGGTCACCTAGTCCAAATCTCTTTGCTGGTGTCGACTCATTCTTACTTCATCCATTGATTGATTTTGCACAAACACTTTTGTGCATCATCAAGAATTATTTAAATAAATTCTAACCCAAAAAAGAAAAAGAATTATTTAAATAGTTCTACATTAAAAATTAACATTTGAGAAGAGAAGACTTCTCAAACTCTATCTCATAGAGTTCAATAATATAGTAAGTAAATAAAAATTTTAAGAAAGAAAAAGTGAGGAAAAGTTTCTCAAACTACATCCCATCTAATTTTAACTATACAATTATTAATTAGACTTTTTTATTGAGATGATTTCATTTAATATATCATTAAATCAAAATATTTAATCAAAATTTCAAAACCCAAAATATTGTTCGGCAAATCAATTTTTCTTCAATATTATATCTCCTCATTATTCGCACAATCCAGTTAAATCATCATTTATCGGGTCAATGTCATGTGTTGATTGATTTAATTTCTTCTAATATTTTTTTTAATTTTTATTCTTCATAAATTACTTAATCATATAATGATGAAAATTTTATCTATATTTAATAGGTCTCACTCAAATATATGACACGTGATTTATTAAAATTAAAAAAAATATAAAAGGACAAATATCTAAAAGAATCTCATACATCAACTTTTTGCAGCCAATTCCGAATCCGTGGTATCAGTGTTAAAACTGGATTTGGACCTAAGAAATGATATGTCCATGGAATAGAAATTTCCTAATTACTGGGTACATTTGAGTCCGTCAATATTAGTTTAGCTATTGTGCTTCAATGTGAAACCTACATTAAAAAAATAGTGTTGTAAAAAATGGTTTGGATAAAGTACTTTTTAGTAATTTTGGGATTAAATAAAAGTGGAACACATACTTCTAAATTGGCGTAATCATGTTTAAATGTGTTCTCATCCACGAAGAGATTAATGTGATATATTTATTTGTTCAAAATCATTATGTATTGAATGAGAAATGGTAAATGGTAAATTTTACTCACACCCCTTGGATGCAGGTTATATTTCACTAATTTTCTTTTAATTTTTGAAATATCACTGACCATTCCTGTTAGTTTTTATCGATTAATAGTGATAACGAAAACATAACTTTACTATATCACCTTTACCGGGACTCCCACATATTATTACATTTTTATTTTTTTTATTTTTTTCTCCTATTACTACCCAGCATAACCATAATTATAGAACTTTTTTTATTATGCGAAGAGTTTATTTGTTTATTTTACAAACAATCATTATTAACATAATTACATCATATTCATATAAAATTAATAGTCAATTTAATTAAATTAATATTAAATTTTTTCCAACTCAAATAAAATTTAATCAAATCAACACCAAATTAATATTTCATTTTGTCAAATTAATACAAAAGTTACCATCAAATTCTTCAAAGTAACATTGAATTTTGTCAAATTAACATACAATTTTATAAAATTAACATTGCATCCGCCCAATTGTCATTCAATTTTATCTAACTAAAAAAATTATCAAATTAACATCAAATTGGTCTCTAATTTCATCAAATAAATATTCATTTTTCTCAAATAAACCATTAATTTCACCAAAGTAATACTAATTTGATATTTTATTTCATTAATAATATGAAATTGATCTTAAATTTTATCAAAAAAACACTATATTTCATAAAATTACCTGTCAAATTAATCAAATTAACAAGTGAACTTTCAATCTCACTCAATTTAATCAAATTAACACCAAAATTTAATCTCATCACTTTAACATTTAATTTTATCAAATTAAAATTATTTTATTAATTTGACACTAAATTAAAATTTACCTTTATCAACACCAAAATAACCTTTAATTTTATCAATTTGACATTCAATTTTATCAAATTAATATTTAGTATCACCAAATTAACACTTTATTTTATTTCATTAATTTTTAATTGGGTAAATTACACTGACATCCCTGTAGATTGGTCTAATTACAAAGACACCCTCTAGATTTTCTAAAATTACATTGACACCTCTTATTGTTTACCTACTCATTTCACAAAGTACCCCTATGGTTAGTATAGTTATTGACAATGACAAAAAAGTGATTACATCATCAACTTTTTACACTTTAATACCAATATTAGCTAGAGAAAATTAAGCTAACTTGTTTTTTTTTTTTTTTTGTGTTTGTATTTGTGTTTTTTTTTTTATTGATAACGTGGAACCTCCCCAAGCTAGGCCCATTTTCGATCCATCCCTGCGAGAGTAAACCCCGGATACCTACACTCACCCATAAACAATAGGTATCACTTAAGCTTGAGAGACACCAGTGAGAGTCGAACCCCTGACATCCGAGTCTACGATTTGTCTGGGTTCAACTCCACATTGTTGGGAGACCCGTGTATCTGTATTCGTGTTGATGCATATAAACTTTAAATAAAAAAAAAATTTAACGTTAAGATTTAAGTTTAAAATTCTATTATCATTTAATTGAATTCATGCTCATAATTTTTCTATGAACTAAAAATCAACTTAATAAACATAACAATAATAATAAGTAAAAATATATTTTCTATAAAATAATTATGTTAGTACTTAATAAACATTAATAAATAAATAAAATTTTATTTTTATAATACCAATTAAATATGTTGATCGTGTCAATTACGTGTTATTTATGTTACCATACAAATGAAAAAATAGAGAAAGTTCGACACGATTAAACAAACGAGTTGATTGTGCCAATTTCGGTTTTGACAGGTTGAACCCGAAAGTAATCCATTTATTAGTATTTAAATATATGAGAGGATGATAAGTCAAAAATGATGTATGGTAAGGGTAATTATGAAAAATTATATTTTTCATTATATTTGTTAAAGGACAAGACTTGACAGCAGGTGTCAGTGTAATTTCAGAAAATTGAAGGGGTGTCTCTGTAATTAGTCCAATCTCCAGAGTATCAGTGTAATTTACCCTATTTAATTTTATCAAATTAAAACCACATTAATATTCTATTTCATCAAATTAAAATCAAATTATTTTCAATTTTGTCAAATTAACATTGAACTTGTGTTGGTCTTGTAGACCAACTCTTCTATTGTTGATGGTATTTGGAACTATAAGAAATGCCTACTATTTTAAATAAGAAGAGAGAATAAGATGGCATCATATTGATTCAATCTTGGTGTATATATAGAACTAGGAGTAAAACAGGTAAATCATAGGAAGATTAACCATCACATCATAAGTTTTTTTGCATGTCAAGAACGAAATAGATGGTAGGGGTGGTTTCTAAAACACATATATAAACTATAAGGGTGCGCAGTGATATTTCAAAAATTAGAAGTGGTATCAGTGAAATATGACCTAAATCTAGGGGGTGTTAGTGAAATTTACCTAATAAAAAATTTTGTCTCAAAGTAAACCACTTGAATTTATTAAAAAAACTAAGATTAATGAAGTGTAGTGTATAAAGTTTGTTTTACATTGAAAAGAAACAAAAACCTTGGTGAGTTAACATACTCCTAATTGGCTTCTTAGGTTGAGACTCAAGAAGTATCATACATTTGTAAGCGGAGTGAGCACCAACACAACCTTGAAAACCACACATACTAGCGTCGTCCACCTCACCATGAACCAATAAGGCTTGGGCCTTGGGTCAACAAAATCCTTTCCTTTTGCTGAAAATTTATTTGGTACGATGCAAATTGTGGGTCATACTTCTAACCAAAATATAAATTTTTTGTTCGTTAATTATTTGTTGGTTTTGGAGAGGAGTCTGTTCATTCCTAGAGACGTATTTCATTACTGTTCGATTAACAGTGTGTCTTGTCAATTTGAAGAGACACAACAAATAGTAGTGTCTCGTACCTCTTCAAGTAATTCGAACAGAGACAAGATGGTTTATAAAAAGACTATCTTGAAGTCATTTTCATGTATGAAAAACAGATGGTAAATTCCTACATGTTGTTGCATATGTACTCTCTTTTTATGCATTCCATATCCGATCGGTTCAAGTACAAAGGACAAAGTTGTGTTCGTTAGAGTTTTAGAGATTGAATTGTTGTTTCTTCAAAAACAAAATCCAGTATATCTTAGGAGATAAGTGCTAATTAACATTAAGCACTGAGAGGCGCAAATATATCTTAAAGAAACTGTGGTTTTTCACACGACTCGAATTAGTTATCTTATTCTGTTATTTTCTTATTATTGTTTTGCAGTCAAGTAAGTTCCTCATTTCTGTTTCGTTTATACATTATGTGTTTTATAATAGTTTGCATATACATAGTGATTCAGATTTGTTTTTGTAATTAGTATTTAATTCTGATTATATTTTGTGTAACAATCTTAAAACAGACTTTAGAAGTTCGTTTTGTTTATACAATTAGACTAATTAATGTTTTATCTAAATTAAAATTTTGTATTATGTTATATTACTGTAATACTTTGGTAAAACTAGAATGATATTTGCATGTGTTTTTTGTTCCTAATACTGTAAATGGGCCGCATGGTCATGGAGAGAAACTCAAGAAATTTAATGGCTCGGATTTCAAATCTTGGCAACAAAATATGCTTTTCTATCTCACCTTTTAGAATCTTACAAAGTTTCTTAATGAAGATGTTCCATCAATTGATGCAATTGAAACTAACAAAGAAAATATGGTTGTTGTGGATGCTTGTAAGTATTCAGATTTCTTGTTAGAAATTATATCTTGAACGGACGGAACAATGCATCATACAATGTATATAGTGTTGTCAAATCTACAAAAGAAATTTGAGAGTCTTTAGCCAAGAAATATAAGACTGAGGATGTTGGCACAAAGAAATTCATTGTTGACAAATTTTTGGATTATAAAATGGTGGACTCAAAGACCATCATATGTAACACCCTGATTTTTTTGAGAATGTTATTTCATTGAATACATCCAATTAAAAATAACAGAACTATAATTCGTCAATAAAATTAAAATTACCAATATAATCCCCAAATACAAATAAAACTTTCAATTTCCCTATTACAATAATTCTATCAAGATGCGTCCATTTTTAATTCTTCAACTATTTCATCTGATCTTTCCACCAAGATTAACCTAAAAATTTTAAATAAAACAAAAAAGTATACAATATGATGAGAAATAATATGCTCAATGATATCAAATACCGAATAAATCAAAGATCACCAAGTATCTTAATTAACAGATACAAATCAATAAACTCATATTTTGTATATCACATGTCTTGTGATATCAAAATACAAATCTGACACCTCACCAATCATCCCACCTCAACCCAATCTCATGGGCCTCTTGACTGACGATGTATCTATTGGCTGTCATGACCCGGCTCAATCCACACAAAATATGATCAATCTATTCAATCGAAATTTCAAAATAATGATATCACAATATAGAGTACAAATTAGAAGATAATCAAGAGTATATTATTTGTAAAGAGATTTAAGAGAGTATATAGTATACTGCCTCATACCTCAAAAAGGTCTTCTTCTTCGTTTTTTATCCAGATATCTCAGAAAGGTCAATTGACTACAATAGACATGATTTTCAAGCTGTTCCGAAAATTATACTCTAGTCTCGCTACAATCAGATCATGAATTGTCTTTTATTTCTTGATTGTAAACTAATGGATCTTGACAACACTCCTCTCAATTTTTTTTCTTATCTCCTCACCATATTCTCTTTCTTGTTTTGTACATTGTTGCCCCACTCTCTTTCTTTTATACTATATCTGACTTCACTTTATATATATACACATATATAGTTACATATGTCTAACCTAAATTCCTATAACAAAAATCTACACCACACTTTGACAGCACACACCACTTCACATGCAAACATTCCTTACATTGACAAGAGTCCATAATTGGATTTCATTTAATTTTTTTTTTCTTATATTTTTTTCCTGCTCAATAAATTTTAGTCACTATAAAATTTTTAATAATTAAATTCTAACTTATAATTTGACCCCAAACAACATTCATATAATTTTTAAAATATCATGAAACCTACAAAATTTTAATTATTTAATCACTTTCGTGTCAAGATTTGATTATCACATCATAACCCAAGTTCAAGAACTTCAAGTTATTTTTCATGATATCCATACCGAGGGTATGTCTCTTAGTGAGTCATTTCAAATGGCACGATCATATAAAAATTACCACCACTTAGGAATGATTTCAAGAACTATCTCAAGTATAAACACAAGGAGATTAAATTTGAAGAATTGATAGTTCGTTTGAAGATTGAGGAAGATAACCACAAATCTAAGAAGAAAATTAGAGTCTTTAATCCCATATGGAGTCTAAAACTAACATTGTGGAAGGTGAAATAAAGATTAACAAAAAGATGAAGCATACCGATGGAGGCCTACATCAAGGATCCAAGAAATTCAAAGACAAGTTCTATAACTATGGGAAACCTAGACATCTCTCTATAGACTATCGTAAGTCAAAGAACTTCAAGAAGTCAAATGATCAAGCAAATGTGATTGACAAGTGCAAGTTTTCAATGGAAGTCTCTGACGTGAACCTCTCAGCAATTATTTCTGAATATAACTTGGTGGATAACTCCAAAGAATGGCAGGTTGATACCGGTGCTACTCAACATATTTGTTCTAACAAATGGTTGTTCTTTATTTACAAAAAGTTAGAGAATGATGAATAACATTACATGGAAAACTCTTCTATCTCCAAGGTTGAAGAATGTAGCAAGATGATACTAAATATGACATTTGGTAAGGAACTTACCTAGAACAAAGTGTTTCATGTCCCTTACATTTGCAAGAATTTGGTGTCTGGTTCTCTACATAGCAAAAATGACTTTAAATTAACTTTTGTATTCAATAAATTTGTGCTTACCAAGAGTGAAATATTTGTAGGAAAATGATATACTTGTGTGATGGGCTTTTTAAGTTCAATGTAATAAGAGTTTTTTGGTTGTGAGTACAATTTTTTAGAGTTATTTGAGAAATAGTATATGGATAAATTATTTACTCTATTAAGTTCAATTTTAATAAAACATATTGTGTTTGAGTACAAAATTCAAATAAAATCAATTTTTTTTACTTAAATACCCTTCCTTAAATTATACATTCTTGATTGACAGTTACATATGTAATCAAATATGTAAATATTTCATTAGACTCTCTTACTATCTTTCCCTATTTTCTCTCCATCTCTCTCTTTTTCTTGCCATTACTTTCCCCATCTCTCCCATATTTTTTCTCTCTATCTATCATTGATAATTTATTTTATTTTTAAATATATAAAGATTTGATTTATTTTTTCGTCTCTTTTTCCCCTATTCTCTCTCTCTCCCCCTATTTTCTCTAATCATTTCTCTCCCTTTCTCTCACTATTTATATCAACATTACACCAACACAAATCAATTACAATTGTCTATATTACACCAAACAGTTACTCATGTGTTCTAATAAATCAAAAAGTTAAACCAAATACAAAATTATAACATTAACTCAAATTGTCATTGAGTTGTTTACATAAACTAAATAGTTGCCCCATTTAGTATCATGACATCGTTACACCANCTATAGACTATCGTAAGTCAAAGAACTTCAAGAAGTCAAATGATCAAGCAAATGTGATTGACAAGTGCAAGTTTTCAATGGAAGTCTCTGACGTGAACCTCTCAGCAATTATTTCTGAATATAACTTGGTGGATAACTCCAAAGAATGGCAGGTTGATACCGGTGCTACTCAACATATTTGTTCTAACAAATGGTTGTTCTTTATTTACAAAAAGTTAGAGAATGATGAATAACATTACATGGAAAACTCTTCTATCTCCAAGGTTGAAGAATGTAGCAAGATGATACTAAATATGACATTTGGTAAGGAACTTACCTAGAACAAAGTGTTTCATGTCCCTTACATTTGCAAGAATTTGGTGTCTGGTTCTCTACATAGCAAAAATGACTTTAAATTAACTTTTGTATTCAATAAATTTGTGCTTACCAAGAGTGAAATATTTGTAGGAAAATGATATACTTGTGTGATGGGCTTTTTAAGTTCAATGTAATAAGAGTTTTTTGGTTGTGAGTACAATTTTTTAGAGTTATTTGAGAAATAGTATATGGATAAATTATTTACTCTATTAAGTTCAATTTTAATAAAACATATTGTGTTTGAGTACAAAATTCAAATAAAATCAATTTTTTTTACTTAAATACCCTTCCTTAAATTATACATTCTTGATTGACAGTTACATATGTAATCAAATATGTAAATATTTCATTAGACTCTCTTACTATCTTTCCCTATTTTCTCTCCATCTCTCTCTTTTTCTTGCCATTACTTTCCCCATCTCTCCCATATTTTTTCTCTCTATCTATCATTGATAATTTATTTTATTTTTAAATATATAAAGATTTGATTTATTTTTTCGTCTCTTTTTCCCCTATTCTCTCTCTCTCCCCCTATTTTCTCTAATCATTTCTCTCCCTTTCTCTCACTATTTATATCAACATTACACCAACACAAATCAATTACAATTGTCTATATTACACCAAACAGTTACTCATGTGTTCTAATAAATCAAAAAGTTAAACCAAATACAAAATTATAACATTAACTCAAATTGTCATTGAGTTGTTTACATAAACTAAATAGTTGCCCCATTTAGTATCATGACATCGTTACACCAATATATACCAAATTTAGTATAATGGTAAAGTCTTTTGTGTAATGATAAACCCAATTTGATGTGTATAATTGGTGTAATCATATCGTGATACTAAATGATGTAACTCTTTGATTTATGTAAATAACTAAATGACAAATTGGGTTGGTAATGAAATTTTGTATAATTATTTAGTATAACTGTTTGGTTTATTAGAATACGTGAGTAACTGTATTGTGTATTATAAGATAATTTTAACTAATTGGTATAACTGATTAGTGTAATTGTATTGTTGTAACGTTGATATAAAGAGAGAGAAAGGGAGAGAATAAGGAAATAAGGGGAGAGAGAGTGAGCGAGAGAAAAAATAGGAGGAGAGGGAGATGAAAAAATTAAATCAAATCTTTACATATTTTAAAAAAATTATCCATGTGAGAGAAATAGATAGAGAAAAAATAGAGAACAATGGAGAGAGAGAAAGAGTAATGGAATAATAAATAACCTTTTAGTCTTTTTTCAAAAAAATGCACTTAGAATCAAATAAATTTTTTTAATGTAGTTTAGCTCAAATAAGTCTAAATTTTTATGTCTGCTTCTAAATTACCCATGTAATAACTGTTGTACTCAAATATATTAATAATAAGAATAAGAATAATTCTTCTTACTTGCTTGAATCTTCAAATAGATGGCATGCTAGGCTAGGACATTTACCTATGATACTATTAGAAGATTAATTAATTAAATGATTTACCTAAATGTATTATTAATTCAAATCATAAGTGTGAGACTTATGTGGAATCAAAGTTGGCAATAACAACTTTTAAATCAATTGAAAAAAATATTGAACCTCTTGAATTAATTCACAAAGATATTTGTAACTTAAAGTTTGTGCAACCTAGAGATGGTAAAAATTATTTTATTATTTTATTGATGATTGCACAAGATATTGTTATATTTACCTGATTAGAAGTAAAGATGAGGCAATTTATATGTTCAAGTATTGTAAAAATGAAGTTGAGAATCAACTTAGCAAAAAAATTATTACATTGAGAAGTGATAGGAGATGTGAATATAAACCTTTTTTAATAGAGTTTTGTTCAATACATGGAATTATTCACCAAATGACTACCTCTTATTCACCGCAATCAAATGGTGTAACTGAATGCAAAAATCGAACGTTGAAAGAAATAATGAATGCTAGCTATGCTATCAAATTTGGGTGTACCCCAAAATTTGTGGGGGAAGCCTTATTATCTACTAATTATATTCTTAACAAAATGTCTCATAAGAAAACCAATAAGACACCTTATGGATTATGAAAAGGTCAAAGACATTCCTATAAATACTAAAAAGTATGGAGGTGTCTAGCAAAAGTGATAATTTCTAAACCTAAAAGGGTTAGGATAGAACGTCAAACCATTGATTGTGTATTCATTGGTTATGATCATAACAGTAGTGTATATCGATTTCTTATTCATAAATTTGAGATTTCTGACGTGCATATTAATACAATTATTGAATCAAGAAATACTTCATTCTTTGAAAATATATTTCATTTAATATGTCACATGAATCAAGCTCATTAAAGAAACTAGTTAATACTACGACTAGTAATGGTCAAGTCGATAAAGACAATGAGTTCACAGAAGATGAACCTAGACATACCAAGAGGACAAACACTTCAATGTCGTTTTGTCTTGATTTTCAAACTTATCTATTAAAGAATGATCCTCAAAGTTTCAAGAAAGCTATGTCCTTCTCTGAAGCTCCTTATTGGAAAGAATCTGTTAATTCTGAAATTGAATCCATTATGAATAATCATTCCTGGGAGCTGGTGAAACTTCAACTAGGTAACAAACTTTTAGGCTGTAAATGGATATTTAAAAAGAAATGAATGCCGATAGATCCATTGAGAAGTACAAAGTTAAATTTGTAGCCAAAAGATACAAGCAAAGGGAATGATTAAATTATTTCAACACTTATTCACCAATTATTAGGATAACATCTATAAGGATGTTAATTAATATAGTTGCTTTGAATGGTCTTGAGATGCATCAAATGGATGTAAATACGGCATTCTTAAATCGTAAATTAGATGAAAAAATATCCATGAAACTACCTGGAGGGTTCAATGCTAATGAAAAAGAAAAGAAAGTATGCAAATTTTTTATATCTCTTTATGGTTCAAAACATGCACCAAAGCAATAGCACGAGATATTTGACAAAACAATGTTGTCAAATTAGTTTAAAATAAATGAGTGTGACAAATGTGAATACGTCAAGAGTACTCATAGTGGATATGTTATTGTTTATATTTATGTAGACGACATGTTAATAATAGGCAACAATAATAATGTCATTACAGTTACCAACCAGATGCTGACCAATAGGTTTGAAATGAAATATGTAGGTGTTGCTGATATTATATTAGGAATTAAAATTTTTATAACGTTAGATAGACTCACATTATCTCAATCTCTCTATATTGATAAAATATTTGATAAGTTTAAGAAGTATGAGATAAAACCTACGAGAACATCCATCTTTCTAAGAATAATGGTGAAAACATATCTCAATTAGAATATACACGCATAATTGGTAGTCTAATGTACATCATGAATTGTACCCATCTGGATATAAGATAAGCTGAATCAATTTACAAGTAACCCCGAAAATGACCACTAGAAAGCAATAATCAGGGTTTTGGGATATTTAAAATATACCCAAAACTATGGTTTTTATTTCACAAAATACCCAGTTATACTTGAAGGATATATTGATACTAATTGGATATCCGATACTAAATATTCAGAATTCATGAGTGAATATGTCTTTATCTTGGGAAGTGCAACTGTGTCTTGGAAATCCTCAAAGCAAACATGTTCCAAATTGACCAAAGCCTATGCCAGCAATATGTATACATTGTGCTAGTCAATCTACAATTGCAAGGGTACAAAATTGTATGTATAATAGTAAGTCTCGAGACATATGCTGTAATCATAATACTTATAGACAGTTACTCTCAAATGGTATTATATTCATTGACTGCGTGAAGTCAAAGGATAATATCACAGGTCCGCTTACAAAAGATTTGACTAAAGAGCAAGTAGAAAGTTCATCAAGTGGAATGGACTTAAAGTCTATTACTTAATCAAGAGTCACCATAATGGCAACCCAACCTAGTTCACTAGAGATCCCAAGATCTAGGTTCAAAGAGACAAATGAATTATGTGTATCTCAAAGATGTAATGAGGTTTTCAACTTTTTCCTAATTCTATGATGAGACAATGCAGATCTACTGCAAAAACTAGGGTAAGGATACTCTCAATCAGTAATCAGCTATGTGAGTAAGAAGGGGTCACTTCTTTGAGAATTGTAAGCTGATTAATCTAAATTACTCATGAAGCCAAGTAGGTTCATGGCCAAAATGAACACAAATATGAGAACCAATTGTGTTCAAAGAAAAACTGTGTGACTTATATTGACTTGGTTTACACAAATAGTTGACAGTTCAAATACATCAAGTCCAGTGATTAGCCAAGTAAATTGATAGTCTTTCACTAAGGGAAGTTTAAGGTCACTTGACTACTTATCCCGATACAGTAACCTTTCAATTGTACTTGAACTAGAATCTGTATTTTCATACATTGAATTTTTCATTCATGTGGGGGATTATTGGGAAAAATTGTTTTGATAGAATATTTTTAAACAACTTTGGGATTAAATAAAGGTGGGACTCACACCTCGAAAATTGATGGGACCGTGTTTAAACGTGCTCTCCTTCACGAAGAGATTAACATGATATATTTATTTGTTCAAAACCATAAAGTATTGAATGAGAAATTATGTCTCAAAGTGGCCCACTTGAATGGATGGAAGGAATAAAGATTACTAAAGTGTAGTGTATAAAGTTTGTTCCACATTTGGAAAAAAATAAAAAATTTGGTGAGTTAATATACTCCTAGTTTGCTTATTGAGTTAGTTCCAAGGGATACCATACTTTTGTGAACGGAACAAGCACCTACACAACTATGGTTAACAGAAGTACGCTCGTCTCGCCACGACCCAGTCATACTAGGCTTGGGCCTTGGGTCAACAAGATCTTTTATTTTTACTAAAAATTTATTAGTGCAGTGCGGGTTGTGGGTTAGACCAAACGGATTAGAACAAGGGTCACATTTATTCTTCCAACCAAAATTTAAATTTTTTATCTGTTAATTATTTGAATTTGGCATTGATTTTTGGAGAGGTGTATGTTCACGCCTAGAGATGTCTTTCATTATTGTTCTATTAACAGTGTCTCTTTAATCTAAAGAGACACAACGAACAATGATATCTCGTGCCTCTTCAGGCAATCCGAACAGAAACAAGAGGATCTATAAAAAGATTGTCTTGAAGCCATTTTCATATACGAAAAATAAACAATAAATCCCTGCATACTGTTGCATCTATTCTCTCTTTTTCTGCATTACATATCTATTTGATTCAAGTACAAAGCACAAAGTTGTGTTCATCGGAGTTTTGGAGATTGAATTGTTGTTTCTTTAAAAATAAAATTTGTTCTATCTTGAGAGATAATTGCTTATCAACCTTAAGCACCGAGAGGGAACAAATCTATTTTAAGGAAACTGTGATTTTCACAGGGCTCAGATTATTATCTTATTCAGTTATTTTCTTATTGTTGTTCTGTAATCAAGAAAGTTCCTCATTCTTTTGTTTTGTTTATACATTTTGTTTTATATAATAGTTTGTATATGTTTCATAATAGTAATTAGTATTTAATTCTGATTATATTTTGAATAACAAATAGAACCTAATCTGACTTATGGAGCATGATTTATAATTTTGAAAATATGTTATTGTAGTAGATTATTGGAGGTTCAATGAGGCCTCCCCCTCAACCTTGACAATTCTAAACACGACTCACGAATTAGTCAGAAATCAACACATATTGTATATGTGTACATCAAGCATTATGAGAAACTTTAACTTTTATTTAAGTCTTCCAATGGGTCAATTTTGATCTTGAATCCAATTCGGATGCAATCCACTTACCAAGTTCGATTCCATTTTGGGATATGATTAGCTAACAAAATACAAATCAAATTCAAGCAAAGGTATTCCAATGTATCCAAGATCCAATTCGATAATGGGTCTCTCATGATCAATAAGATCAATGATGGAACGAACGAATGTCACGATTACTAACAAAGGTCTTCTGATGCTTAAGTTAATTCAACAAAGATGAATAATGTTCATAGTCAACAAAGGATGATGATGGTTAATAATCCAGACCTCGCATTTTGGATGTCAATTATTGGACCTCGGAATGACACGTCAGTAGTCGTGTGCACACCATTCTCACAGAAAAAACGGACACGTGGCGTTCTCTATCTGACAATACCTACTAGGCTCATAATAGCCACTGACACATGCCACGTACCAAGAGTCACATGTAAGCTAACTTAAGCTACACTCAACAATGCATGTTTAGTAGTAATGATGATCCCTTAAACAACTAAAACACTCAAAATCACTTATATAAACCCTTATTAATATGGGTTTAAAAGCAGAATAACCAAACCAAAGGAACCAGACAAAAGGGAGAAAACCCCAACACTCTATTATTTTTTTTATAACAAATTATTTCACAAAAATCCACTCACCGACTTAGACATCGAAAGTGGTTCAGCTAAGATCACACCGATTTCTAGACATCAAAAGTGGTTCAGGTGGGACCACACCGATTTATTACTTTTCAGATTCTCTTTGATAGTTTTCTCAATCTCTCAGCAAGGAGACGTGGAGGCCCACATAACATCCGAACATTGATCTTCGATCTAGAGCACTAATTCGAACTATCTACCACTCTGCCCATCATACCCAAAGCAAAGTTACTGATTCGATCCATCAGATGAGTTTAGGTTTTTCTTGTCTTACTTGTTCTTAAAAGACGATATCTCTTATATGATGGAGTGATTAAATATGTGTCAATTAAGTTATCTGGGATTTAGTGGCACATTTGCAAAAACTTGGCATCTGTGTATTAAGTTTTTGATATAGATTCCAAAATACTTGTAGATCCACTCTCATACTTATTTTTTTTCTCTTTTATAAATCACCCAAGGTCTCACTGGAATTAAATTGCGGGTGATATATCAAGAAAAAAATAGAAGGAAAACGTATTTGAAGGGATCACACTTCACATCCATAGTAATACTTATGTCTATAGAGATATTATTGATTGACTTTATTTCTCATGTTTAGTTTGAGAGGAAAATAGGAGGAAATTATTTTTCTCTTTTGGCCTATCAAAATCCATCACCTCCCATTTTTGAATTTGCTTTTAAAATAAAGTTTTGTCCTTACATTTTTATACAAAAACACGAGAAAAGAAATGGTAATTGCAAATATGTCTGTTGGTACCTTCATTTTCCAATTGTCCACTTGGTTACTTTTTTTTTTTTAACCAAAATTGCCCACTAAGTTAAAATTCTCATTCGCAAACACATCTAACCGTCCATCTTGTTTTTATTTTCTTTATCCTCTACGCCTTTAAAGTAAAATAAAAAGCAAAATTTATTTCATTGATTATTATCTTCACATTAGCCCTTGTGGTAAGGAAAAAAAAGGGGGGGGGGGATTGAATAATTTCACAAACTATGATCGCCAAGTACGCTTAATTCCATCAAATGTAGAACTCTTCCAATACTTTTTTCTTTTATTTTTTTATCTTGATATATCATCAATTATATGTTAGCGATGGAACTAGGGGCGGTCCGACACAATCGGGAATCATAGGGGACAATTTTTTATTGAGGCCCTATAAGTATTTAATATGATCAAGAAAAGTTAAATTTATGTTGTAAAATTCGGAAAAATTAAAACTTAATTAAAAATAACAAAACGATAGTTAGCCGTTACAATACGGGTTGAAAATTCAATTTTTTCTAGAACTTAAATGATGAAACGGACCTCATCGTTAGATTCCTCTCACGAAAATGAATTGGGTGCATAAATTTCGTTAATTTTAAGACAGTCAAAAAAATCATACATTACGAGGTGAAATAAGTTTAAGTTTCACAAGAATATGCATGATAATTTGTCGAGATATAGTAAGAAGGGCTAAATTCTCCACCGAACACAAGACCCAGTTTTATCGGTTACACACTATTCGGTGGTGTAACAAGTCCATAAACGTGTGACGGCATATCTGGAGCCGAATGTGAGATGTCCTCGAAATCCGTGTCGATTTGGTAACCCTTTGGTGGAAGTCTATAAATTACCTACTCCTTAAAGACAAGATAATAATTGGAAGTTTATTGAGTATATATCAATGGTATGGGCATGGAGTGCCTGGTGCATGAGCATGACATCAAATGTGTCATGGGAGCCCAGGTTGGGTCCGGGGTTCGGTCATGGATACATGAAACATTACCTCATGTCATGGCATGGTTAGTAGCATATATTTATGAAGATATTGCATATATGAACACTCCATGTTTGTGAATTTTATCATTCATCATGTGCATCATTGGGTTGGGAGGCATACTTCATATAAGCTACTCTACTAGTTATTGGCTCACCCCGTTGTGGGAAAACATTTCAAGTAGAGTACGTGCTTTTGAAGATGGCCCACACTTGAGCCCAGCTGGATGATAAAGTCAAAGTTTGAGCTCTTATTTTGATGTTATAGATACCTTTAGTCCTAATTGCAATTACTCTGGTAGCCTTGTATTTTTGAAATATAAAAAACATGTATATTCTTTTGTAAAGGCATGTAATTTGGGGGCATTTGTATCTATTCTTTTGACAAATGAAAGATTTGTACATTTGGAGTTGCTGGTTGATGTTTAAGGCATGAGAATCATTTAAATGTTTACATTGGACCTTTGAAGCTAATTGTAATTGCCTTAAAGACAAGTTATGTTTTACATGGAGCTCTCCGTACAAAAGAGACTCTGTCGAAATACCATTGAAATTGGTCCATTGGGACCAAGGCCTTACGTTAATTAGTAAAGTTTAAAAGGTAACGAGGACCCCCGGAATTTAGGGCGTCACATATGCATTCAAATTTTATTTTATTTTTTTTCTTTTTTGATATTGAAAATTAATATTTAAATTTCTATATCCAAGTTTTAACAAACATCTTCAAAAGAAAAAAAAAATTATCAATATTGTCAATAATATTATATGTAATTGGTCGGTGCTTTCAATTGAATTGTTATTTTTTGTTTGTCANAAAATGAATTGGGTGCATAAATTTCGTTAATTTTAAGACAGTCAAAAAAATCATACATTACGAGGTGAAATAAGTTTAAGTTTCACAAGAATATGCATGATAATTTGTCGAGATATAGTAAGAAGGGCTAAATTCTCCACCGAACACAAGACCCAGTTTTATCGGTTACACACTATTCGGTGGTGTAACAAGTCCATAAACGTGTGACGGCATATCTGGAGCCGAATGTGAGATGTCCTCGAAATCCGTGTCGATTTGGTAACCCTTTGGTGGAAGTCTATAAATTACCTACTCCTTAAAGACAAGATAATAATTGGAAGTTTATTGAGTATATATCAATGGTATGGGCATGGAGTGCCTGGTGCATGAGCATGACATCAAATGTGTCATGGGAGCCCAGGTTGGGTCCGGGGTTCGGTCATGGATACATGAAACATTACCTCATGTCATGGCATGGTTAGTAGCATATATTTATGAAGATATTGCATATATGAACACTCCATGTTTGTGAATTTTATCATTCATCATGTGCATCATTGGGTTGGGAGGCATACTTCATATAAGCTACTCTACTAGTTATTGGCTCACCCCGTTGTGGGAAAACATTTCAAGTAGAGTACGTGCTTTTGAAGATGGCCCACACTTGAGCCCAGCTGGATGATAAAGTCAAAGTTTGAGCTCTTATTTTGATGTTATAGATACCTTTAGTCCTAATTGCAATTACTCTGGTAGCCTTGTATTTTTGAAATATAAAAAACATGTATATTCTTTTGTAAAGGCATGTAATTTGGGGGCATTTGTATCTATTCTTTTGACAAATGAAAGATTTGTACATTTGGAGTTGCTGGTTGATGTTTAAGGCATGAGAATCATTTAAATGTTTACATTGGACCTTTGAAGCTAATTGTAATTGCCTTAAAGACAAGTTATGTTTTACATGGAGCTCTCCGTACAAAAGAGACTCTGTCGAAATACCATTGAAATTGGTCCATTGGGACCAAGGCCTTACGTTAATTAGTAAAGTTTAAAAGGTAACGAGGACCCCCGGAATTTAGGGCGTCACATATGCATTCAAATTTTATTTTATTTTTTTTCTTTTTTGATATTGAAAATTAATATTTAAATTTCTATATCCAAGTTTTAACAAACATCTTCAAAAGAAAAAAAAAATTATCAATATTGTCAATAATATTATATGTAATTGGTCGGTGCTTTCAATTGAATTGTTATTTTTTGTTTGTCAAAATTTAATCTTTATATGTCACTAACTTGTCTATTTTTTTTATATGTTTCTTATGGCTAGATTCATATTTTGAATATACATATTTATGATTTAAAAAATCATAAAGAAAATAATAAATATTTATGACAACTATATTTCTAAGATTAAATTAGATTAACTTGAAATTTTAAGTTTAGGAAACAACACAGCCTAACAATGTGAGAACAAACAACTTAGCTTATTACAACATCAAAAGCGGCAATTTAAGTTATAAATCAACAATGTATTTCTAAAATAGAGAATGAATAAAATTCAAATTCTTAAATGATAGCACCGGCAAATGTAGAAAAAATCATAATGAATTTCTTGTTTGACATTACAGATTACAAAGATTCACATCATTGATCAACAAGAGTTAAAAGTTACAAATCTTATGACCTATCCTTAAAAATTTTTGTTGAGTATTAGGATAAGATACAAGTGTATGAGAGAGAGGGGGGGAGGGAAAGGTTTGAAGTGGTGCTCGTGCCATTAACGGATTGTTGACGCTTAGCATTTGGGTTTCATTATATACCAAATACCTTTAAGACAAACACTCAATAAAAACCCTAAAACTATTTGGGATCAATTCTTTTCAGCTGGGCTTTTTTGTTTGGTCACAACAACTGTTTCTATTATTGACTTTTTAGTCCAGATCTTTGGGCCACATCAGAATAATGGGTACATCTAAATTAGGCATGTGAGCATTGGGTTGAACTGAATTTTGGGCCCCAAAATTTATCAAATGAGGGCCACTAGGGGCAGCCCAACATATGTAGGGCCCTTGGCGAAATATGTTAAATTAGGGTCATTTTTTACAGTAGTATATAATAACAAATATTTTTAAAAAATAAAATATGTTTATTTAATTTTTTTTTGTTTTTTCTGTTTGAGATTCAAAAATATTAATTAAAAATTTTAATTTGAGGTTTACACACTAAAATTCAATTAAGAAAAGTCGAATTCTCGACAAATGTAATTAGGTTAAATATCTATTGAAGATAAAAGGAAAGAGAATAAAATTTTAAACGAACAAACAAAATTTTATTTTTCAGATAAAATGCAAAATTTTAAATTTGTGTTTGTTAAATGGTTTTGGAATATACTTTAATAATGTAAAAAACCAAAGAGATGTTTTAACAATAAATTTTTTTTAAGACAACTATGATTACAATTAGTTTAAGATAGTGCGATACTTCTACTCACTCTATTATATGGTCAATTTGTGCACTTTAAAAAAATAATTAAGCAAAAATCTATTCCAAATTTGAAGTGATCTTGAATTTAATATAAAAAATATAAAGTTACAATTTATAACTATTACTTAATAGACAATAAGTTAGACATTAAATAAAAATATTTTATTAAGAGATAACTCATATTTTTCATGTACCATAAACATTGGATAAGATAAAAAACATAAGATTGAATTCTCAACAGCCAGAGGCCTAAATTCTTCACACTTAATAAATTGTGATTATTCGATTGCTAGTAAACTTCATTCAATATTTGTCTTTATTACTAATTCAATGATCAAAATATATTAAATTCTCAAATTAAATTCAAAAATTATGTCTAATAATAATGTACACAATTTTATTTTGGAATCCCAAAATTTTCTTCCCATTTGAGGGCCCCAAGCATGGCCTTAGTGCAAATGCCGGCATTGGCAGCCACGTAACTGATGACCTAGGTATAGAGAATTTCAATATCATCATTCGTCAATCTTTAATCCCCATGTTCATCATACATTAAATATAGATAGGTAAATTATACCATTGTTGGCCCTGGATGTACCGACTAATAGGTAATTGATGGGACACTTATGAGAACACACTAAAGAATGACACGTGTCATCAGTACTAAGATAACAAGGAAGCTAAGATGATGACACATGTCCGTGGCACCGAAAAAATCAGGAACTCAGGGTGTTGCCACGTGTCCTCGACACCGAAGTCACCAGGAGCTTCAGTATGCGACACGTGTCCTCGGTTCTGTTTGCTCCCCCCCAAGGGCTATTCATTGACACGTCACCCCGGCTCTAGGACCTCGAGACATGGATGGATAATTGACGATTGTCGTCAGTTGAGATTAAAGATGATCATTCATTATTGACTTGATTTCCCAAAGAAGTTAGAATAGCATAAATGATAAGACCAACAACCAAAGGGAATTGGACATATGACGCAAAGTATAGAATTGGGGTTAATGGACAAGGATGCCCCGCTGGCATGCAGCCATCACAAAAGAGCATTCAATGATCTTTCAGGAGGATAAGACGTGTTTATTGTTCAAAGAGCCTTGGTGGAAGGGCATTAAGTACTCGGGGGCCCAAGCATTTAATGCTGATTGACCTCCCACGGAAGACCGGAGGCGTTTTTCCCAAGGACTGTTCACCCACACCTACTACCTCCCAGATAGGCCAATGGGGACCTCTCCCTAAGGAGACCCATCTGCCAGCAATGATGACTTTCATGAAAGGTATAAGTAGCTCTCACAATATGTAAAGAGGGGTACGCAAAAACTCACTCAGAAATACAACAGTGTCTTCACCCCTTTCACAGATACTGACTTGACCATCGAAGGGGTTACGCCAGAAAACACTCTGGCGCCCATCTAACTCTCTTTTTTGAGTGGCAGATTCCTTCTCGACTCGTCGAAATCGCGCGAACTACTTGAAAAGTAATTCATCACCACTCCTTATGATCCTTCTCACTTCCTGTTGCCTTAGGATCCTCGACTTTTAGGTAAATCTCGTGTTTGCCAAATGAGAGATTTGTCCTTTTCTTTTATTGTGCAAAAATTACCGCTCATAGTTTGACACTGTCTGTGGGAAATGACCGAGTTTCCATGACGCAATGACTATGGTGAACACTCACTTGAAAGGAAAGGGTTCTCAACAAATAAATATCGATGCACAGGCTCCTTCTGTATCAAGAATGAAGGATCATGTCAAGAGCGTCAACAAAGATCTTTCGATGCATTCAAGGGAGAAGACTCGCCAAATGGAACCGACCTTTGGGGGCGATAAAGACGGTTCCTTAGCTTGTCAACTCATTGATCTCATTGAAGAACGGTTGAAAATTTGGTTGCGACAGATGGAGGAGAATAATGTGAGTTTGCACTCTCTCTTGGAGGATCTCAAACCTTATAGCTATTCAAGGGGCCCTTCATCAAGGAGGTGGCAAGATTCGAGGAACCGTCTCAGCAGTGAAATGGAGTGCTCCAGGATTCTAAACCACTTGAGAGTAGGTGTGTCATTAGTGTCGGGTTAAACGGTTACGTGTCGGGTTAAACAGGTGATGGGTAAAAAATATATAAACCCAAATACGACACGTTTAATCAACGGGTAAAAATCTCAACACGAACACAACCCGTTTAATAAACGGATAACACGACACGACTCGTTTGACCCGTTTCATTTTAAAAAAATTAAATCAACAAATTTTAATACTCTACTTTTTTTTACTATCATTTGCACCTTACCTTAAAAAAAAGAAATTTTTAGTCAAATCTCATAAAAATAAGACTTGAAGGCTTAAAAAAAAAAAAAGAGGTCATTGCCTTTCATAGGCAACTCAGCCCTCACTATCTACCCTCTTTTTTTTAATGTGGGACAAAAATAAAAGTCATTGGTTTACCTTTGTCTTTGAAGTACTCCCCATCTCCTCTCCTTTGTCTTTGAACTACTACTTTACTTCTTTTTTTTTATT
Source organism: Ilex paraguariensis (assembly GCA_963454935.2). Classification (NCBI taxonomy): domain Eukaryota; kingdom Viridiplantae; phylum Streptophyta; class Magnoliopsida; order Aquifoliales; family Aquifoliaceae; genus Ilex; species Ilex paraguariensis. The sequence goes on along the minus strand of CAUOFW020005092.1, from coordinate 398,674 downwards.
GATTTCTTTACTTCTTTTTTTCTTGTTAATTTTTAAAAATAATTATTAATCTATTATTATATTAATTTTCTTTAAACGGATAAACGTGTGATAAATGGTTTGACAGGTCTCACCCGAACACGATCTGTTTATTAAACGTGTTTGGCGTATCAACTCGTTTATCACTCAAACCCATTAAGATCTCACCCAATCCCGCTTAATTTGTGTCATGTCGAATTTTGACAGCCCTGTCCGAGAACCAAGGGATAGGACCTGGGGATCCGAACCAAGAAGACTAAGTCATTGGCTTGGAATAACCTCCGTTGGAGACTGTTTGGGCAAAAGGGTGTAGACAAGTCCGAGGAAGGATCAACCTTATCCATGAAGGATGGAGGAGTTAGGGGGCATGCTGCTCGATGTCGAGGGAACGAAGAAGGGCACCATAAGCTAAGAGCCTAGCCTCGAAGAATGGTAGGGGCATTCTTTATAGGTCCTTGACAAAGAAAATGCCAACGAATATGGGCGAGTTGATGGCCCGAATCAATATGTACTCCAGGGTAGAAAATGAACTGATGGGAAGTAAAGGTAAGAGCCTAGCCCGAAGAAAAAGGGAAGAGAGAAAGAAGTAAACCCTTCCAAGAAGGGATTGATCCCTACATCAGGAAACCCTTCAAGGGGGTACAAACCACGTTCAAGGAGCCTATCTACAAATTGTTGCACAAAATAAAGAAGGAGCCATTCTTTAAATGGCCTCCCAAGATGCAGGCAATCCGTCGACCAGAACCAAAATGCAAGGTGTTCGTACTACGAGGACGTGGGACACCTCACTGAAGATTGCAGAGTCTACAAATCCTTTATGAAAAAGTTGGTACATGAGGGACATCTCAAGGAGTTTGTCAAGGAAGATCCACCAAGGGGGACACATACTGTCGAGGGCCAGATTGTCGTCTGTGGCAACATCATCGACGTCATCTATGTCTACCCTTTAGAGTGTCCAACAATTAACACCCTTAGGACTGACCTAAAAAAATAGCCTTCGTTTGGAAGGTGGAAGACAAGGATGGGGGCCAGGCAAACAAGAGGCCTCAAACGGATCATGGGAGTATCACCTTTTCCAAAGTCGACCTAGCAGGCATGGTCCTGCCCAATAAGGACGCGTTAATCATAACTTTACAAATCGATGAATTTGACGTCAAGAAAGCGCTTGTGGAGTCACGAAGCTCGTCGGAGGTCATGTACTTTGACGTATTGAAACAAATGGCCCTTGGGTCCAAGGATCTAACCATGGTCAAGACCCCACTTATCGGATTCAATGGATCATTTGTCCTGCCTCTAGCGAAGATTACTCTCTCGGTCATCACAGAACCTGTCACCATTGACACGGAGTTCATAGTGATCGACTCTGACTCTTCATACAATATTTTCATGGGGCAAACTTGGTTGCATTCGCTCGGGATAGTGCATTCCACCTACCACCAAAAGCTTAAATTCCCCACTCCAGGGGGGATAATAGAGATTTGTGGAGACCAAGCATCCGCTAAAATTTTTTTCTACGCCGCTGTAAAAGTCGAGGTCGCCTCCAAGGAGAAGGATCGTGCCCTAAAAGAAGTTCTGAATAAACAGCAATTACAGTCTTGGCGGCTGGGGATTGATGAACCTCGGATCGACCCAGTCGATCGATATATGGAAGACCTCTAAAAGGTACTCATGGCAGAAGGTGACGAGGAGAGAAACTTCTTGATCGGATCCGCCATGTCCCTAATCGAACAAGAAGAGATGGCCAATTTTTTGAGAAAGAATGTGGATATATTTACATGGGACGCCGTTGAGATGAAAGACATAAGTCTCGATGTTATAACTCATAGGCTCCATGTTGACCCCACTCATAAGCCCACGAAGCAAAAACCAAGGCGTGCGGCACCGTATCACGCCTAGGCAATAAACAAAGAGGTAGAAAGACTACTAGAAGTTGATGTCATCCGGGAAGCACAGTTTTCAAAGTGGTTATCAAATACCGTCTGCACTAAGAAGAAAAGTGGGAAATGGTGTGTTTGCGTAGAATTCACAGAGTTGAACAAGGCTTGTCCCAAAGGTGATTTTTTCCTCCCAAAGATGGATCAATTGGTCGACGCCACGGTAGGGTGCGAGCATATAAGCTTCATGGACGCCAGTGCAGGTTACCACCAGATCCCTCTCCATCCACCAAACTAGGAGAAGACTGTCTTCATCACTCTAGAGGTGTCTATTGTTATAAAGTCATGTCCTTCGATCTAAAGAACACAGGTACTACTTATCAAAGACTCATGAACCGAATGTTCAAGCGGCAACTCGGGAACACCATGGAGGTGTACATTGATGATATGCTGGTCAAGAGAAGGAGGCGAAATGACCACATCGCAAACCTGGAAGATGCCTTCTCCACCCTCTGGGAATATTGGTTAAAATTGAATGCAAGTAAATGTGCCTTTGGGTTGGCTCGAAAAAGTTCTTGGGGTACTTAGTGAGCCGACGTGGAGTCGAAGCCAACGCAGAGCAGATATAGGTTATCACGGACATGAGCAGCCCCCGGATTGTTTGGGACGTCCAAAGACTCACAAGAATGTTGGCTGCCCTGAATCGTTTTATCTCTCGATCATCAGACAAGTGTAAGCCTTTCTTTGGAGCAATCAAGAGGTCTAGGAAGGGCACGTCGAATGAACAATGCGAGGAAGCACTCGAAGGGATCAAGAAGTACCTCAGGGCCCTCTTGACCATGTCCGTCCCCGAGAGGGGGAGATATTGTTCCTCTACTTGGCCGTTCTGGAGTTCACTGTCAGCGGTGTATTGGTCCACGAACACAAACATGAGTAAAAGCCAATATATTATGCCAGCAAAGCTCTGTTAGATATAGAAACAAGGTACTTGTTGTTCAAGAAGTTGGCATTGGCCCTAGTCACGGCCGCGAGGAAGCTCAGACATTACTTTCAGGCGCACTCAATCACAATTCTAACCGATCAACCTTTGAAAGTAATCTTAAGAAAGGTAGACCTCTATGAGAGGATAACGAAATGGGGTGGTGGAGATGGGGGAACATGACATTCACAACAAGCCTCGCACTGTCATAAAGGGGTAGGTGCTAGCAGACTTTATAGTAGAATTTGCCAAAGGGGAGCCGTCTCCCCCTAAAGTGGAGCCCTTCGCGGATAACCAAGGACACTCTTGGAGCCTTTGCATGGAAGAATCCTCCAATAATAAGGATTCCAGAATTGGAGTACTGGTAGCCTCCCCAAAAGGACTTGTCACAGAGAGTCGTGCGATTGGGCTTCAAGGTATCCATCAATGAAGCAGAGTATGAAGCTCTTATCTCTGGCTCAAACAGGCCAACGCAACAGGGGCCACAGAGTTAACAATTCATTGCAATTCCTTACTAGTAGCTAACCAAATCAACAAGGAATTCGAAGCAAGGGATCTAAGAATGAAGGCCTACCACCACAAAGCTGTGACCTTGCTCTATAGCTTCGAGAAGGTGGAAATCAAGCAAGTCCCTCAAGATAAGAACTCCCACGTCGATGCCTTGGTGTGTTTGGCCTTGGCACTGGACTCCGACATGACACGAAGGATCACGGTGGAGTTCCTGCCCAATTCCAGTATAGACAGTGTCCCCGGGGTAGTTGTCATCTAGGAGGAGGAGGAGTCTGCTAGTTGGATTGATCTGATACTCAAGTTCCTTATCTCCAGGGAACTCCCTAAATGCCCCAAGGAAGCTAGAAAGATAAAGCTAAGGGCTCTAAGGTTCTGGGCCTCCTTGGATCAGAAGTTATATTGAAAATTGTTCTCCGGACCTTATCTGCTTTGTGTCTGCGAGAATAAAGTGGAACCCCTCTTGTGTGAAGTGTACGAAGGAATATGTAGGGGGCATTCAGGCGGGCAGTCAATGACCCACCGCATTATGTCACAAGGATATTGGTGGCCACGGCTACAAAGGGATACATAAGTTTATGTCCGAAAGTGCGATCAATGTCAAATGATCACTCCCTCTATCAGGCAGCCGGCAGGAGGCCTACACCTGATAACTAGTTCTTGGCCATTTACCCAATGCAGACTCGACTTGGTTGGACCCTTCCCAAGGGCTCCTAGAGACAAGAAGTTCCTAATAATAGGGATTGATTATTTCACAAAGTCGGTCGAAGCGGAGCCATTAACTCATATCAGGGACGTGGGCACCAAAAAATTTGTGTGGAGGAACATAGTGACGAGATTTGGAGTCTCTCATGCACGTGTTTCAGACAATAGGACCCAATTTAACAGCAAACCCTTCAAGTCCTTCTGTGAGCATCTTGAAATTTGAAACTATTACTCAACACCCTCGTATCCATAGGCCAACAGACAGGCAAAATCTTCAAATAAGATCATCATCAACGGAATCAAGAAGAGGCTGGAGAAAACTAAAAAAAATGGGTGGATAAGCTCCTGAACGTTTTGTGGACCTATAAGATGACTCTGTGGACTTCAACGGGCGAAACACCTTACGCCCTCACATACGGAGTAGAGGCAGTAATCCTGCTTGAAGTAGGCCTCCCTATCATAAGGACGTAGGCCTTTGACATTGGAGACAATGATCATCAACTTAGCCTGGACATGGACCTCACAGAGGAGAGAAGGGAGATAGCTACCTAGAGACTAACAAAGTATCATGAAGGGGTCTCTAGGCTCTACAATAACAGGATCAAACCTTGAGGATTCCAAGTGGGCGACTTGGTGCTTAAAAAAATAGTCAGGAACACCTGAGACCCAGTTGATGGAAAGATGGGACCTAATTAGGAAGGACCATACAAAGTCACATCAGTAGGAGGATCTGGGGCATACAAGATAGAAGACACGGAACGAAATGTTGTAATTCAACCTTGAAATGTAATGAACTTGAAGAAGTATTATTTTTGAGAAATAAAAGCTCATTTTGTGCCAAGTGTACGGTCTCGGAAGGGGAAGGACCTTGGAGGTGGAGTCTTAGCACTCTTGCCTCCAAAGAAGTACAGGGGCATGGCCTCCTGCAAAGGGACATGGCCCTGGGGGCAAAGTCTTAGGACTTGCCTCCAAAGAGATACAGGAGCATGGCCTTTTGGAGAGAGTATGGCCTCTTAGATAGGGTATGGCCCCGAGGGTAAGGCCTCAGGAAAAATAAGAGGCAAACTTACCCAAAAAAAAAAAAGAAAACCCAAGGGATGAAGCCTCCAAGATGGGACAAATATCCCGAGAGCAAATTCTCCTGGGTCCAATGACCTCAGCGACATTCGTGAGTGACAAGTGTCCCATGCACGAAAAAGGGTTAGCAGCATCCCTCGAGTGACACATGTCCTCGACGTCAATGCACCTAGGATTTCTCTAAGTTTGCCACGTCATCTCGGCTACAAGATACAAAGAAAAAAGAAAAGAGAATAATTTTTGATGTGAAAGACGTTTTTCATTGAAAGAAAAAGAGGGTTTTGCGTCCCTCAAGCTACAAAAGTTATAGGAAAAGAACAAAAAAACCTAAGTCTATGCCTCGGGAGGAGGCCCATTCACCTCCCCACCGATGTCGTCGCCATGTCTTCAAATTGTTTGTCGATACTGGCAGAGAAAGAGTTGGCAGTTGGAGTGTCAGCCTGAGGCCCAGGAGTAGGAGCAGGCACCGAAGCTGAAGCTGATGCAGGCTCAGAACTGGGAGCAAGGACAGTATCGACAGCAGCCGAGGATACATTCTCAACAATTGGTGTCGAGCTCGACACTTGGGCATTTTCAACACCTTTAGCTGCGGCCTCTACTAAAGCTTGCAGCATCTCTTTGGAAGGGATGTATATATGCTCCTAGAACAGAGGGGACTCAACAGGGATAGCAACCGCCCTAAAGGCTTTCATTCCATCCTTGCTTGAAATATTATGTTTTTGTCTCCTCGAATGCTACTAGGATGTCGTCGGTTCACTAGTTGACGATCTCTTGCTGAGTCTTTATGTTGCCCTCCAGCTCGGCCCTGACTTTGTCCAGCTCCTAAGTTAAATCAAAACAAGTCTATTCCGACTCCATGGCCTCGAACGTCGAGAGTTGTTTGGTAGCCTTCGTTATTCTCTTCTCAGTTTCAACATGGGCAGCACTTATTTTGTCAGCATTTCCCTTGGTAGTCTCGCCCTCCTTGAGGAGCTCGACAATTTGGGCTGCCTGGGAGGACAAAGTCTTGTCCCTATTCGCCAACTCCTCCTTTGTTGTGGCAAGAGCTCCTTAGGCTTCAACCTTTAGCATCTCGGATTCCTAGAGCCTCTCCCGTTGCGAGTGAAAGCATTTAGCAATGACCGAGAGTTGTTGAGCAGTCTGTCAAAAGGGAAAAAGAGGGGTTACGCCGATGAAGAAAGGTAAAAAACAAAAAAACTACTTAGAGTCTTACCACCAACGAACTCTAAATAATAGAGCAGAAGAGATGGTTGGTCACCCTCCCCCGATGTTCCTCCATGTCGACACCAAAGAATAATGTCTCGCTCCCGGCATAGGCGACATGGGGAGAGTGAATAATAGAATCAGAGACTTGGATCTGTCTGTTGTCACGATCTCGGGCCCGAGGTAGCCACTCAGCGGCAGGAGGCATCGACGTCGGCGGAGGATATGGCGTTGGTGATGGTGATGGTGGTGTTGTTATTGTTGTTGGAGGCATTGATGTCAAAGGCAGGGTGGATCGTTCCTTTGTTTGACCCTCTTCTCCTCTTCGGGTTAAGAATCCCTAGAGTGACCTCAGCCAAGACCTGTTGATCTCGGCGGCGCCAGGTTATGTAAGGGAGGAGGGGGATGAGGGGTTCTTCCTTCTTATGGAGGAGGGGCATTTGAGCTGGACCCTCGACCCCTTCCAGCAGCGAGAGTGGCCCTCTCTTTAATAAGGTCAAGGGAGATGCCGGGAAGGTGAGACATTGCGATTTCAAGCACATCTTCTTCATCCAATATTTGAGAACGTTGTAATCTTGTTAAACGACAAAAAAAAAAAAAAATTAAAGATCAATGACGGATTCATGCTTGATGCGTGGTTTCTTTGAATTATTTATCATTAACTTGACCCTGCAAGCTTAATTGTCAAATTTCACATTTTAATTTGACCCATTAAAATTCATCCTTATGAATTTTGAAAACTCAAAGTTGAAAAAAAAAAATGGAAAGCTGAGAGTTAAGGCCGGTTTTTCCCAAACTCCCCACTACACCAATTGCCTACAAATAAGAGAAAGTGGACCTGGTGGGTTCCTAAAAGATTGCCAGCTGCCCCCCTCCCACCCCTTTCTTCACATGCAAAAACCCCTTATAAATATACTTGAGAAGGGATCTGGAGGGAGGAGGAGTTTAGACGGTTAAAAAAAAAGCAAAGGAAGAAGATTTTTCGGCAAAGAGAGAAGAAAGAAGAAAATTCTGAAGCTTTTACACCAACTAAAAAAAACGATTACTTTCCTTCTTGTTTATTTGATCTTGTGAATCATTGATGGCCGCAACTTAGTGAAAAAAAAAAAACCATAGCAATTCGAAGCAATTTTGGCGGTATCGATCCTCCAAAGTTGCAGATTGTAGGAGTCTTGATGGTTAGAAGAAAGAAAAAGAAACCAGAAAAAGAAAGTGGCAGCAGAATTCTCTTCAAATAAAAGGCCAAAGGAGTTTATAACTCCTCCAAATCTTGCTACAATACCAAAAAAAATAGCCACATCTTGGAGTCGTTCAAGTTTTATCAAATGATGTTCCATGGCATTGGTAACCATTTTAAAAAAAATTCTGCTTTGGTCTTTCAAAGACCATTGTAAAAAAATTCTGTTTTGGTCTTTCAAATACCATTTTAAAAAAAAAATTCAACTTTGGTTTTTCAAAGACCATTTTAAGAAAAAAAAAAATCTGATTTGGTCTTTCAAAGACTATTTTAAAAAAATTATGTTTTAGTCTTTCAAAGACCATTTTGAAAAAAATTCTACGTTAGTCTTTCAAAGACCATTTTAAGAAAAAAAATATGTTTTGGTCTTTCAAAGACCATTTTAAAAAAATTCTATTTTGGTATTTCAAAGTCCATTGTAAAAAAATTATGTTTTGGTCTTTCAAAGACTAATTTAAAAAAAAATTCTGATTTGGTCTTTCAAAGACTATTTTAAGGAAAAAATTCAGTTTTGGTCTTTCAAAGACCATTGTAAAAAAATTATGCTTTGGTCTTTTAAAGACCATTTAAAAAAAAAAAAAATCTGTTTTGGTCTTTCAAAGACCATTTAAAAAAAATTATGTTTTGGTCTTTAAAAGACCATTGTAAAAAAATTCTGCTTTGGTCTTTCAAAAACAATTTTAGTAAAAAAATAAACTATGTTTTGGTCTTTCAAAGACCATTTTAAAAAAATTTTGTTTTGGTTTTCAAAGACCATTTTAAAAAAAATTATGTTCTGGTCTTTCAAAGACCATTTTAAAACAGCATGAAGTTTCTAACTCCTAAGAAAATTTATTGAAATTAAGAGTCATTGGCTCTTCAAAAAAAAAATTTGAATCAATCAAAAAGAGTTTTTTTTTTCTCCGCCTAGCTCAATTTGAAACCCGTTGCAATCATAAAAAAAATAAAATAAAATAGATTCTACCCATGGTCAAGTCAAAGAGTTTCTAACTCCTAAAGCTTTCCCAAACATAAAAATACAAGAATTTTACACTCTGTGAAGTATCCAAGTCTACTGGTTCTTTCGAAGGGAGTTTTCAACTCCCCCTTTGGCCTCAAGTAACAAATTATGGAGTTTAAAACTCACCAGTGAAAGTCTCGAATTTTTCTTTGACCCATCAAAATTTCATGTAGTTGTTCAGGGTGCGCATACAACAAAAATAAATTAATTTGCACTTGCTACCAAAAAATAAAATAAAATCAGGCCTTGTTGTGGATCCTTCGCAAAGATATAGCTTCTTGGTCAGAGTTTCTCTATGGCAGCAACTAAAAAAAAATGGTGTGAGAGCCTTGGGTTCATTCTTAGCAAAATTAATAGAGAGTCTTAGACTCTCAAGTTGGTAAAATAATGTTACATTACACTTGCTACAAACCTTTTCAAGCCATCAATTAATGGAGTTTTTAACTCCTAAAAAAATCTGGAGTTTCTAACTCCTAAAAAAAAATTGGAGTTTCTAACTCCTAAAGAATTTTGGAGCTTTTGTCTCCATAAATGTTTGGGATCTTCCAAAAGCAAATGGAAATCACAACAAAGAGTCTTTGATTCCTCTAGGCCCAAGCTATCCATTGTTTGCAAGAAGAGTTTTAACTCTTTAAATTCAATTTGGAGTCTTTGACTCCTTTACAAAAGCAATAGTCCAGAGAGAATTTTCAACTCTTTTTAAATATATTTGGAGTCTTTGGAGTTTTCAATTTTTTTTAAAACAACCACAATTTCAAGTGGCGGCCAAGTAGAGATACAAGTTTTGAATTTTTTCTTTATGGTCCCTTCCAAGGCACAAATTAATACAAATGAGTTTTTAACTCCCACCAAATCAAAGAAGTTTTTAACTCCTCCGATAGTGTGCAACGACTCAAAATTTTGTGTTCTTTCAAAAGCGCATGAAAATCAAAATAAGTGATCTTTGATCCATTTTGTCAAATATAACAATAATTTGACAATTTAAATCCATCACTATTTTTGGAATTTTAAACTTCTACAAATTAAATAGTGTAAAAATTAAATTAAAGAGTTTCTAACTCTTTACTAATTTTCAGGAGGTTTAAAACTCAACGATCTTTATAAAAAGAGTATTGGATTCGTAATAGATTTTTGTGTTTCAAACTCACATAAAATCAATAATCTTATATGAAATTTAATTCAATCTTAAGTCACAACCTCTGCGAATCATAAAATTCACATAAGTTAAAGTTGTTTTAAATACGACTCAAACTCATTCCAAAAGAATGATGGGTCATTCACTCATTACAAACCAAATCAAATTCAACATCAAATTTTGGGTCATTCACCCATTTCAAATCAAATTAAATGAGTTATTCAATCATTTAAAATCCACTCAAATTCAAAAAATTCTTTTCATGAACTACGTCAGACTTGATTTCATTTATTGGATACGTAGGCAGTCCAACATCTACACTGGGTGCAGTCACACTCTCAAATAAATTTCAAATTCTCATGAACTACGGTTGACTTGATTCTATTTTTTGGATACGTAGGCAGTCTAGTTAAACTAGGCGCAATTGCAAGTCCAAATCAATTTTAAATAAATTCTAATTTATATCTCCGAACTATGTTCGATTTGATTCCAATTCTGGATATGTAGGCAGTCCAGCATCTACACTGGGCACAGTCACATTCCTAAATAAATTTCAAAAATCTCCAAACTACGTTCAACTTGATTTTCTTTCGAATACGTAGGTAGTCTAGTTAAACTAGGCGTAGTCGCATGTCTAAATCAACTTCAAATAAATTTCAAATTCTTCCTCATGAACTACGACTGACTTAATTTCTTTTCGAATACGTAGGCAATCTAATTAAACTAGACGCAGTCACAACTCATCCACAATCAAGTGGTTCTTAAACTCATGTCATTTCAAATGTTCATTTACCCATTTCAAACATAATGGACGTTTTTTTTCCATTCAAGATCAATGGATCATCTACCCGTTTATCTTACCCCAAAAATAAAATTTAATCTCCTGGAACTACGAATTGGCTTGATCCCGATAACGAGTACGTAGAGCAGCTTAGGCAATTAACCTAGGTCCAGTCACCATCACAAATAAAATGCCCTTGTGGTGTAAATGGTAATGTGTGATAATTTCTCGTTAGAATCAAATAGTGTTCTCTTGAAGCAAGAAATTATAATTAATAGATATATACTATCTGGAATGGGTCTAACCTACCTTTAATAAAACTTGTATAATTCTTTGTTACATGTGTGAAGTCATGTTCGGTAAAATATTCAAATTTTTCCTCAACAAATCTAGCCAAGTCTCTCTCTCAGATGTACTTGCTTCGGGGCGGACGGTGTTAGAAGGATCTCTAATTTCTACCACCTCGTCGGTGGTCTCGTCCTTGGCAGCGGCCTCTAACTCTGCTTCGGTAATCCTATCGAGGTCTTCCTCCACGTTTTTCCTAAAGAGCTCTGACCACCTTGAGGGATCGATTGGTTAGGGAGTCTACAAGTACTTCTTGTACCCCGGGGTGTAGTTTAGGAGAATGTGAACAACTCGGCCAAATCCATTGTTGATATACCCCCAGACGGAGACAATGTCGTCAAAGTTGACTAGGTGTCGAGGAGGTGGAGCAGACTCAACATTGGAGACTCCTGCACAAAAGGAAAACAACATTAAAATGTGAACAAAATTTATCAAGACAAAGAAAGTTGAGAAGAGAGAAGGAGAAGCCGACGTACTTGTCGTTCGCCACAAGTCGTCGTACTCGGGGTTGAACCCCCTTTCCTAAAAGTTTATTACCAAAATATAACTCTTTTCAAACATATTTACCGATATACGACAGTTTTAAACTTATTTACCAATTTACGACACTTTTAAAACGGAATTAACAACCCCGCTTTTTGTAATACAAAAAAAAAATTAGAAAGTGTAATCAAGGAATGCGCTTTCTCACGCCAACACACTGGACATCTTCCCATGTCTTCCTGAGTCTCAAGCAATGCACTATGGCATCACACTACACACATTGCATGTATTTCTAGCATCTTTTTATTCCATAAAATCATTTAAACTATCACTTATAAAACAATTAGGATTTAAATATTTTATTGGGACATAAAAATTAAATTCGTTAAATATTAATCAAACAACAAACCCAATTCAATTATTTTATTAGCACATAATTTTTAGATCATTACATATTGATCAATTAACAAACTTGATTCAATAATTTTATCGATACATAATTTAGTAACATAGTTTTGAGACAAATTTAATTTTATGGTTTAAAAAATTTTCACAACCCAAATAAAATTGATTAAGTATAATTTTAAAAAATTACAATTGATTTTTAATTCAATTTGATCAAAATAAAAAAATAATTGTATCATCAAACATATTCAAAATAAATTTTGTACTATTGGATTTTTTTTTATGAATTAAGATATTAATTATGAAAATAAAATCTTTAAATGTTCAGGGTCAAATTTTTAAATTAATTTTTTAGCCTGATCTTCTTTTCTTACAAGTCCCATAGTCACCGGTATAAGCATAATTTTATTTAATACTACTATTTTATTTGTGATTTTCATGTCATTATTTTATTATATTTATTATTTATAAAATCTCTATTTTCATTAACTAATAGTTTTACCAAAATATAATTGATGTAATGAAATGAAATGACAATGGATGTCATTAACTCACTACATGTACCGATAAAAAAAGGCCCATTACTTCTAACAATAAAAGAGAGGAAAGGATGTGTGTTGTGTTGGTGGAAAAGGAAAGCATATTCCTTGATTACGCTTTCTAATTTTTTTTTGTATCACCAAAAACGGAATTATTAATTCTGTTTTTATTGTTAAAAACGGATTTGTCGATTCCGTTTTCAAAAAATATCGTAGATTGGTAAATAAGTTCAAAACTGTCGTATATCGGTAAATATGTTTGAAAAAAGCTGTATTTTGGTAATAGACTCCCTCTCCCAATCACCGCTAAAGACCAGAAGATCGTCCGTATACTCTTTATCTAAGTTTGGGAGGTGAGTCACAAGGTACATGAAGGGATCTCGGGCTTTTCAAGTAGAAGTTTTGTTGGGGCATCACCCTCAACAAGGTGTAGCAGAAAATGATGTCCTCGAGGCCAAGGTTGACCTCGAGGCATTCGTTTAGGACCACCACTCTCATGATGATCCTAAATATATTGAGGAAACACTGCCTTGGGAAAAGTTGAAATCGGGATAGGAAACTGTGGAGGAGTGGGTGGAGGGGGAATTTCATTCCACCCTCCGTGAAGGCTTTGGTATAAAAGGGCATGACATCCTTAGTGTCGATGTCGATATGGGGACATCTAGGGATGAACTCGTACACGCCGACACTACGGGGAATGGAATAGTGGGTTCTGAAGTTGGTAATTTGTTGGCGGCCTTTGACAGTGTACTTCTTCGACCTAGAGAGGCCAGCCTTCTCGACCTCGGTGGTAGTACGACGGCGTCTTAGCATTTCAAATGAGGGAAAAGGGACACAGAGGGGGAGTTTTTTTAAGGTTGGGCATCTTAAGGGACACACAGAGGACCCAATGACTCAATAAAACGAAGGACAACACCAGAATGGACAAGAGAAGAGAAGGATGACTACCAAAAAAGAAAAGAAAGTAAGGAAGACAAAGAAGAGAGAGAGAGAAAGGACGAGACAGTGTACTCACCACAATCAGAGGGTGCAGGTAAGGTGGTTCATGGCTTTCTTCTTTGACAATTCCTGAAGGAGATGGCAATTAGTTTAGGCAAAACAGTGGTTCTCCGATGAAAAATCCAATGGAAAAGCGTTAGACTTCTAAAAGTTGTAGAAACTGGAAGAAAGAAGTAGGAGCCCTGTTTAAATAGGGACTTCTAACCCCATCATTGTACACAAGACACGAAGATGACACATTAAATGGGGCACGATCTCCAAAGAATGGAAAGCGGCTGCACGGTAATGGAGGGACTGAGCTCTTTCATCTTTTGTCACCATGTCACCCACGCAGTACAAAGATCAAGGGCTGGGGGGAAGTTAATAGGACGCTTTTGAGAACCTACTAAAGAATGACACGTGTCCTCAGTATCGAGATAACAAGGAAGCTAAGATGATGACACTTATCCTCAACACCGAGGAAACCAGGAACTCGGAGAGCTACCGCGTGTCCTCGGCATCGAGGAAACCAAGAGCTCGAGGTGCTGCCACTTGTCCTCGACACTGAGGTCACCAAGAGCTTTAGAATGTGACACTTGTCCTCAGCTCTGTTTGCTCCCCCAAGGGCTATTCATTGACACGTCACCTCGGCTCTAAGACCCCGAGACATGGATGGATAATTGACGGCTGTCACCAATTGAGATTAGAGCTGATCATTCATCATTGATTTACTTTCCCAAAGAAGTGAGAATGGCATAAATGACAAAACCAGCAACCAAAGGGAATTGGACACTTGACGTAAAATACAGAATTGGGGGTCAATGGACAAGAATGCCCTCGCTAGCACACAACCATCACAGAAGAGCATTCAACGATCCTTCAGGAGGATGAGACGTGTTTATCGTCCAAAGAGCATTGGTGGAAAGGCATTAAGTGCTCGGGAGTCCAAACATTTAATGTTGATTGACCTCCCATGAGGGACATGAGACGTTCTGCCCAAGTACTATTCACCCCCATCCGTTACCTCCCAGTTGGGCCAAATGGGACTTCTCCCTAGGGGGACCCACCTGCCAACAATGATGACTTCCATGAAAGATATAAATAGCTCTCACAATATGGAAATACGGGTACGCAAAAACTCATTCAGCAATACAACAGTGTCTTCACCCCTCTTACAGATACTAACTAGACCGTCTGGGGGCTTACGCTGAAAAATACTCCGGCGCCCTTCTAACTCTCTTTTTTGAGTGAAAAATTCCTTCTCGATTCGCCATAATTGCACGGACTACTTAAAAAGTAATTGATCGCCACTCCTCACGATCCTTCTCACTTCCATTGTCTCGGGATCCTTGACTTTCATGTAAATTTCATTGTGCAAAAATCACTGCACACAGTAATGGTTAGATCATATGATTTGTGCATATGGCTCAACAAATTTGCGTTTGGAGCGCAAATTCACAAATTCAAAGCGAATTTGTGAATTCAAAAAATTAAATTCGTGAATTAGACTACTTTTGGGGTTAACCACACAAATATTAAAAAATTTTAAACGAATAGGTTAAGCCTTGGACCAAGCAAGGCTATAAAAAAATTTAATGGACTTAGCCCCAAAATGGAGGCTCAATCTCCAAACACGAAAAGATAGAATAATGGTTAAGTCCATTGATAGGACTTGACGGGGCCGGCTGATCCCACTTCTCAAATTCATTTTAAAGAATACACAAGGCATTTTAATGCTTTAATTTTTTTCAAAAAAATATTCGTTATATTATTTGTTTTGTAGTTTTTAAAAGTCAAATTAATTACTAATATAATTTAAATAATATATCATATATTTATATATATAATTTAGCTTTTAAAAATATATTTTTAATAAATTTTATATATGTAAACATGTATATATGTATCTAGTATGAGGCTCTGAAGGTGTTTCCGTTCTCACAAATTTTTGAATTTTTATGTTTTTGGGCTCTCGCTCTCATTCTCACTCTTGCACCTGCACTATATGATCTAGTGTAATTAGGGATGGCAGTGAACCGAAGCGGGAGCAGGGATATAGTCTCTATCCTTGTACCCGCTTAAAAAAATTTTATTCATCCTCAGTCCACCCCCGTTAATGGATATAGTTTTCATATCCATCTTCGTTCGTGGGTAAATTTGTAATCCTCATTCCTGCCTTCACCACCTGCCCAAGCCCAAGCCTAGCATAATCCAATGTTGTAAATAACCCAAAAAATTGCATGTCACCAACTGAAAATTACCACATAATTCTTCTCATCAATAAGGACTTGCATTTAATTTACTGAGTAGGCAAGAAATCTATCCAGCACTTTTCAAGCAAAAAGTCTATTCAACAATATTCAAAGAGCAAAAATCATATTCAAGTAGAATAAAATCAAAAATCAGCAAAAATCATATCTAACACTATAATCAGAATTCAACAAAGACCATATTCAAGTAACATAAATTTAGAAAATTTAGAATATTGCATATTTAACACAGAAAATTAGATGTAGGACATGAAAATTGCAAATTTAACACAAAAAAAAAAAAATCAAAACAAACAACATCTAAAAACCTTGTATCTAACACACTATAGATCCGAAACAAAAATCCTCAATAGCTAATACAACACAGACCCTTAGATCTAACAAAACTCATCACAAATCTAACAAAAAGGATCACAGATCTAACAAAGTCATAAAAAAGAACACAAAAATCATAGATCTTACCTTATTGGACAAAGAAAAAAAGGTGGGCCACTGATTTTGAAATTAACTTTATAGGGGGGGCGGGTTTATATGAGTATTTTCGTATACGTCCACCGTCCAATACATATGATCCATCCCTAGTCTAAACGTGACGGGTTTGAACGAATACCCATTTTTTTACGGTCCACTGTCATCCCTAAGTATAATGGACTAACGAGTCCCAGTTGACTTTATTATGGATAATTTTTAAAAATAAAATAAATATATGTTGGAAATTATCACACTCCAAATGCAACCCGTTTATATGATAGATCTTATTATACAATTAAGGATAATTTTGTGCCTGAAGATACGGTGCAACGTAAATGAGAAGTGATAGATTTTGAGAAAAATTCAATATGAATAGTTTTGAAATCGATGTTGATGATCATTTGATAAGTTTATTTGGAACTGTCAAATAAACTTATTAAATCTTGACTTATTTTATATTATGAATATAACAATCAAATACATTAATTAGAAGTTCCACCACCTAGATTTGTCAACCCTGTAAGATGTGGCAGCAATGTGCAGAATTTTAACAGTTTATTTCAAAAAAATATTTTTTTTATATTTAATTTTTTATTAATTTATATATAATAAATTGTGTACTATCGATTTCACATTATATATAAATTATTTATAATCGATATATAAAATAATTTATACACAATTTATTTATTAATTATATGGTTCTCGAATGACTTCAGAACATCACAACCTTTACTTTAGAATCCTATTTACGTCGCGTTAAGTGGTCGTATCTGACACCCTACCACCAGCAACATCTGGAAAAAGAAATAATCCAATCCAACGGCTGCCACCGTCCGATTTGCACATGTACGGTTGACCCAATCCTGTCCCTTATTTAGTCCTTCTCCACAGATTTCCCAATTTTCGCTCTCTTCGAACTACAAATGCTCTCTGCTAACATCGTTTTTCCCCTTGAAATCCCTAATCCAAAGGTCACTCTGGATCATCTCTAAGGTACTTCGAATGCTCAATCTCAGTCACACCCTTAATTCAGACATCTAGGGTTTGTTCTTTTCTCTCTTTTTTCTTGCTGTTCTTTTCTCTCTTCTTCTTTC